>CM040245.1:235638956-235867284 GCA_022545495.1 Chrysanthemum lavandulifolium | reverse complement strand
TTATTTTTCATTTTCTTAATATTATATCCTATATTTGCATGTTTAATCCATGAATAACTTATGTTATTCTAAATAGTCCGTTGTCGATCAATGATGTAGGAATGTCATTGAATTAAGACAACTCGAGTTTTGTAGAATATACTTTAAAGTATATTGATGCGTGGGACATACCAGATTCACAAGATATTCAATGAATTGAATATAGGACTCATCCCAACTTTACATGATGATACTTTTGGATTTTTGTCATTAAGTATATCATGAAGTGTTTATCCTCGACTTGAGATACCGGATAACCGATATGAATGTAGTGCATTTGTGTAAGATAGTCTAACGCTATCCGTAATCGGTAGTTATAAGGGCTATTTTCACAAGTGTTACAAAGTTCATGAGTTATGTTTGTAGTCAAGAGAATTTGTTCATTTGAATTTGTTTCAAAGCATAATACTATATTTGGGCCCTCGTAGGATTGACAAGATGTTTGTATGGCCATACCCAAGATCTATCTCGGAATACGCTCGGATGATTTGGTAATCTTGTTCAATCAAATACAACGAAAGAATATTAACTTATGAAATGACTTGATCCATATTCATAGTTAATGTAGTATTAGTAACAAAAGGATAAGTAAAAATGATGAATCATTAAATGGTTTTCCAGAGACCATACTCGATTCAACTGGGGCATTGGCGTGTTAAAGCTAGACTAACCAATGTCATTACTATATTTAGTAATATCCAGTGGGAGTGAAAGGTTTTATGGATATTTAAATATACGTATGTCCGGATTCGAACTCGAGACTTCGGATTGCATACATTACGTATGAGAATTGATGTACATAATTAATATATATAAAACGTTATTATTATTAATTATTAGTCACTAAATAAAACATAACGATAGTTAAATAATTAACGAGGTTTGGTTAACGGCCGTTAAATATTAACTAGAAGGACTAAGAATGAAATTAGAAGTCGGAAAAGTTCTAGAATCCCTTTGGGGATACTTTGGCCGATCGGTTGGGTTCCAAACCCAATCACACACAAACTTGGTCATCAAGTTAAGTTACCTATAATACAAACCCTTGTATTCATTCATAACTTAATCTTGGATCACCAATAACCTAATTTCTCCTCTCTCTCCCTCTTTGTGTGGCGGTCAAAACACCTCACCCCAAGGGTTTTCGATTTTTGCTTAACTCAAAGATACAAGTATTGGTTTTATTTGTGATTCAAGAAACTAGCTTTTCACATCAAATCGTTATTAGTACGTGTTTACAAGAACGAAGGACAAGCACGCTTGAGCTAGTGAATCTTGGTGGTCGATTTCTTTGTTGGGTCGATTATATAAACCCTAATTTAGGGTTTTGGGTTTTAGTTCTTGTTTAATCAACGTTTGATTCTTGAATTGCTAAAAGGTACGCACTTTCTTGTTTGGTTAATTACTTACATGTATTATTCCTATTTACTTCCGCTGCATGCTTTGATGATGTTATTTGTTTTATATATAATTGTTATGAGTATAAAATTCCAACAGTTATGTTACTACGATTGATGGTTAGATTTTTTTATTTGTTTATTTTGTGATATTGTTAGATTTGTAAGTTTTTTATGTTTACTGATCGTGTTTTATGTGTTTGAGCTACGAATATGCTTCTGGTTATGTAAGCTGTTGATCCTGTTTAATGTGTACTGATTGATGTGAATATGCGCTAGGTTAGTAGGTTGTGATAGATGCGTTAGGTTATTGAATCGTTGATACAGTGAATGTTATTGAGTTTGTGTTTTTGATTTGATGTGAATGTGTTGACGTTAGAGGCGTTAGGTTATTGAACTTTCAGTTTGTTTTTGATTTGATGTGAATGTTAATTTACTTTGTGCGACTATGTTATTTGTTGTGAAGTTTGTGATGGATATGAATTTGTTGATCAGATGCTTTGGAATATTACATTGCACGTAAATTAGATAGAAACGTGTTACTTATTGAGGATTTAGATAGAAACGTGTTAATTATTGAGGATTTTAAACAGTATGATATTTGTTTTGGACTTCATTAAGATTATAGGTATATATTGTATGATAGCTACTGCGGTATTTGTTAAACTGTTGTAAACAAATATAGTAATGAGTCTAATGTGAAGCATTCATGATAGCTACTGCGGTAATAGGAAACAAAGAAGTGTGTAGTATGACATGAAAACTTGTAATGATTGAACATATATTTGTAGAAATAAAAGCTTACCAGAAAGAAGTAACGGTCGCTGAACTTGTAATGATTGAACATATATGAGATACAGTTATGACATGCATAATGCCAACGGGCGTTAGGTTTTAAGTGAGCAACGGTCGTTGAAGTTATTTGTAGAAAGAAGTAAGTTGTATGATATGAAAATTGCAATGTTTCAAGTGTTCTTATTTGAATATTCTAAGGCTCCACCACAATGTCTTGTAGCACTAGAATAATCCGAGAACCAGTGGCGGACCTAGCCTAAAATCTAAGGTGGTTCCTGACATAACTTAGAGATCTTAATCAGTAGGTCAACTAGTTATATATTGGGTCGGTCGGATAATTTAACTTGTTGCATAAAAAAATAGCCATTAAACATAAATCAAATAATAGCGAAAGATTTGGGTCTTCTTTTCATAGCCAAAAATCAATTTATAAATTTCGATTAAAAGAAAATTATATTTAGATTTACGTAGTTTGTGTCTTTATGACGGTGGGTTCATACCTCGCGAATCATTCGACAAGATAAAAAATTATGGTAACCTCCAAAATCATATATAAATTTACAAACACTGATTTAATTTTCGCTTTAAATTGAATACATCTTCTATTACTTTTGTACTTGTAGAACAACTATTTAGGCTCTGTACCATACTTATATAGCTACAACATTTATTTGTTGATCAAAATATCTTATGTATAGTTGTATCAGTGAATTTAATAGAAAATAAAGTGGAGGGGCCAAAAAGAAATTTTACAAAGATATTGCACTGAAGATTGAATAAATTAAATATGTTGACCATGAGGTCTTCTTCTTCATAAAAAACGTAGCCGCCCAAAAAAACCCCATTAAAGCAATACTCGTATACAGTAGCATTTTTTAAGTGTTCTTCCCATGGATTCTTTTCCTTTTCTTAATTCTTTTCGAATCTAAAGTGGTTCCTTATCTAAATCTAAGGTAGGTCCTATTTTTTTCCTATACAAAACTCATGAAGATCTCGATTTCTAAGTTGGTTCATGGGAACCACCTAGTTATACGCTAGGTCCGCCTCTGCCGAGAACACAACTTATTGTTTGATCTTTATTGCTATCTCTAGCATTCGCATCTAAACTCTGAACTTATGTTTTAGCACTTTGATGTAACTGCTCGTAGGACGTATATACGAAAAAAAATCATATTATTTAATTCATGGTATTACACATATAATAACCTGGTAGTTGGTCATTATATGGAATTAGCTCAGGGTTATAGTCGAATCATATAAAATTTAAGGATAACCTGGTAGAACTTGTATACTTTGTTTTTAAAATTATAAGGAAAATGATTATTAGAACTGTAAATAATTAATGAGTAGTAGAACTGTAATGAAGTGAACACTTAGCAACACATTCAACAAACAATGCATAAGATGTGCGTCGATCTATGGTCGTTTAAGATATTATGGACTTCAAAGAATGAGCATGATATATTTGTTTGATGTCTTATAAGTGCATTGGACTAGTGTCGTACTAATTAAGATGTATCAATATTTTGCTCATTTTGTGTTTGAAGAAAATCCCGTAGAGATCTACACGAAAGAAAAGTAATAAAGCAGATTGATGCATGTTGTATTTTTCACCAACACACTCCTATGTGTCATACTTGTCCCAATTTAAATCTTCAAGTTCATTTATTTGAGAGCGGTCATCCTTTGGATCAAGGGACTCAAAATGTGCTTCTAAGAATCATTGTGTGCAAAGAATGGCCTCCTCTCGATCCAAACCTTCCGATCCTTTTGCCCCTTGTTTCCAGTTACTTTCTTTTTGATCATACATGTAGTGAAGACTACATGTATTGTTGTCTATCTCCACACCATAACCTTGTTCTTTTAACAAGTCAAGGCTTAGTATGTTGAGAGCAACTTCTAGGGTATATTGGACCTTTGAGATCAGCATGTCACAATTCTTTGTTCCAACTGTAGAAGTTCCAATTCCATAAGAAAATATGGATTTCTTATCAACTTCCTCCTTCCCAATCATCTTGAACTTGTATTCTAATTCATTGAACAGTGTTCTGGTTGGGCACATGTGAAATTTGTAAGTATGGCTTACAAACCACATTTTGTCCCAAGTCCCTTCAGTGGTTCCTTCAATCATATAATCAGGGATTATATGAACCTTTCTTGGTACTTTGCTTCATTGGTTCCTTCTTGTTCATCAATCATAGCAATTTTATTCTTGTTCTCACGGCCCAAAATACATGCCCTTTCTCCTTGCAAATGTAGCATTTGTCCCTTCTTTCTTTCTTTCTTAGTAGTTGCAACCTTCTTTCCTTGATCTTTGGGTTTTGCAGACACCCTTGAAGCATTATAGGCTTCATTTCCTTCAACCTCTTTCATTAATATCTCCTTCCCTTTTGGAGATAAGGTTTTCTTCCCTCTGCTCCATTGGAGCGCCTCCTTGCTATCTCTCTAAGCAAATACCTTCCTTTAAAATCCTTGATCAAGTCTCAGATGTTGGCCTTTCCCATGGCCTTTCCCAAGGATCGACCGATGCTCGATACCAATTATTGATGTGTTTGTGGCCAACATGTTTGGGCTTGAAAGGGTGTTTGTGATGAACCATTTTAAGTAAAACTGAATGAATAAATATAAAGCAATAAAGGGACAAAAGTTTTATGCAAAATGTAAGTAATATTGATATTGAAATGTGATGATGTTACGGACTACAAACTTCCTATTTATAATATCCTAAACGACACCATGGTAGTTGAATCTAAACATTGTGACCTTTGGCATATAATCGCCATTAACCGCCATAAACCGCCAACCATATCTAATCGCTATTATAAGCGCAATTGGGTGGATGGCATAACTGTTTGACCCATTGCGGTAATCCTACTTAGACCCATTACATAAACTAAAGTACAAATTACATTTGACTATACTAAGTACATACTAAACTACTTATTAACATTGACTTTATGACATTAAAAGGCTAACAATGCATAGCTACAAGTATATTTGGTTTGACCTGTAGAGATCTACATATTTTTGGATGTCTTATATTAGTATTTGAGAAACATATGTAACAGGAAAGCTTGCATACATTCATATCATTGCCACCATACAATGATATTACCTTTAATCACCATAATAAAAGATGTAATAGAACACCTTGCATACATTCATATCATTGCCACCATACAAGGATATGATCTTTAATCTCCATTATAAAAGATGTAACACGACAGCTTGCATACATTCATATCATTACCACCACATAATGATATGACATACAATGTACGTAGCTTAATCGGTACTGTGACACATACTAAACTGTGTGACGCATAAGCTACCTGAGTAAAAGCTTTCCATTCATTGTTAGCTGGTCCAACATAAACATGTCGAGAATCTGTAAAGCAACCATTTTAGGTGCTTCAACATTGTTAGCTTTCCATTCATTGCTATCCGTGATGTTTAATAAGAAATGATTAAGGCTTTAATAATTTTTTATATATTATTATGAATGATGTATAATTATATGATCATTTAGAGGTCAAAAGAAAAGCTTTCACCGCTATAGAGGACTAGGAAATGTCATATTTCTTGGTTTAGAGGCCCACCATTACAAACTTATAATTATCCCGATTGAGATGGATGACCTTTTTGGTTGCACCATGTCGATGATTACCTTTGGTTCATGCTTCCGGTTAAGGGATCTCTTATAGAATCCTCAAAGAACGATTTCTACCTTATGCAAAACTATTAAAATGCATCGATTAGTTTATATTGGTGATATTTGTCTTTACTATCATATAAATCACCGTGATGTAGTATTTATGTATGGTGTTCATGATAATCATCTCAATAAATCATATGCAAGTCATCATCGTACTTCTGTTAGTTCTTATTAGACTTGCAAGCCTTAAACTATATTTATAGAGCTTTTATATATGCAAGCTTCAATAGTTTTTGTGTGTGCAGTTCTTCCTGTAAAAGAATCAACTATTCAAAAAAGTGCTCTCAAAAAATCAGGTTGTGGTAATTGTAGATTGTAATAAATTTAACCCTTAAATAGTACTTGTAAGTTGTGTATAATTTTCATGCGTGCTATAGTTAAATAGTTTTTGCATGTACATGTTGGGTCCCTTCGTCGGAGCGCAAATCACGAACATAATGAACAACGACTTCCTCATGTGAGGGTGGATGATGAGCATCAATAACATGAAAGTGATAGAGTTTGCTTTGAAATGACTGAGACTTGCTAATAATACCGTTTGTACATTTTTCAACGTTTTATAAATCTTATTAGAAATGAATCAAAGATTTACAAAGAATAACTCACGGAAAAGTATCCTCGCATGACAAATACTCTCCAAACTCATACAACAAGAGGTAGCTAGCTTTGCATTGTTGTCCCTTGGAGAGGAGGATTCTAACTAATAACTTGTGCTATTTCTTATGTTGAATCATCTACTTAATCTATTTACAACCTTTCATAACTTTTCATATATAGGGAGGGAATTAGGGTTTGCATTTTGGTTGCATAGTAAGTTGTCGACATTACTATAGATAGGCATGTGCCTAGTAGGCTAGTCTGAAGCTTACATTCGGCATTTCTTGATTTGACAACTTAGAGTCCCAATGCATGTTTCACGCGTATCGATAAGTACTTGATCTTATCTTCTTGAGGAAGCTTCTCGCTCATGCTTTCAGTTGGTTGAGGTTGTAATTCAAACTAAGTCTTCAGAGTCCTAGAGACACTTGTCAAATCCTAGAACAGATCCTAGAACTTATGGTGTTGCTTCTAGCTCCTTGTAATATCACTTCTTGACACCGCATCAGTTTGTGATATTTTTTTCTTCAGATAGTCTTTGACGTCCTTGAAGCCAACTCGCATTTGAGTTTTATACAACACTCACGACATCGGTGAGTGCGCCTCGAATAATAATCGGTGAGTCAATTTCTCGATAACCATCGAGAGTATGTCACAAGACATCTATCATAATCACTTAGATAGTCTATCCGGTGACATACCTTCTAACAGTTATCAGAGTCTTGGTTCTTTCTGACCTTCAGAAGCCAGATTAGGCTATTTTATGTTTAAATATTTGTCAGAGACAATTGGGTCATTTGTCAGACCCAACAATCTCCCTCTATTTAAATATACAAATAGACTAATTTATCATAAGTAAGTGAGCATAATAGCTTCTTCTTATTCCCGATATTATAATAAGGAAATAAATATATTAAATCGATTAAGTCGATTCCTTATTGTGGTGATTATCCTAATGACCCTTATACTTTTGTAGTTCAACACTTTAATGATGTTAGGCTATTCTATAAACCGAGACCTGTAGGGTCAACATTTTCAACTCAACGCCTCATGCCGTTAAAGGCACGAGAATAGCCTAAAAGATGTTTGTAAGTGAGAATTAGTGCTTCTTCTTACAAAAATATTTACAACAAAGTATTCTAAAGATATCAAGATCATTCGATACTTTGTTGTGCTTGTCTTGGTGAAGTTTCATCGAGTACACTCTTTTCTTGGGTGACCCATTATAACATTATGCTCATACTCGAAGACAAGACCATCCTTCCCTAATGTTCCCACCGAATCATCTCCTTTGTCTCCTTGAAGTTTCTTTATTAATCTTGGTTACTTCCGATGGCAACCAAGTTGAGGCTTTTCGAGTCCACTCTTCGTAGATACTACTGGTGCTTCTTTAATTTGTCAAGATCAGCATAACGACAAGATCTTGCAAACGTGAAGCAGAATGATTCTAGGAGGTGTAGATTTTGGCAGGGTTGGTTGAGGATGTTTATGGTTTGATGTTATTAGTTATCATTTAAGAACGACTAAATATTATTAGCGGTCAATCAAGAACGGATCTCGATTAATTGCAATCGAATAATACTTGCAAGCCCTTTTAACTCGCTATTGAATGTGTTTGTTACAAAAAGCTGTTATTAAATGTGAAACTTTCATGGGAAACAAATCGCTTGTCCTAAAATACTTGGAAGCCCTTTAACTCATATCATCAACAAATGAGACGCAAGTTGTCTTCATACATCGTAGTTTAGTTCAAAAGTTTTATATATGCTTCAATAAGCTTTAAACTTACGGTGGCAAACGAATCGGTTGGGTCGGTTTGGGTCAAGTAGGTTATCGTTCAATGAGTCATTCATCAAATAGGCCATCCTTTAGAAATGGGTCAAGAGGGCTGGGTCAAACGGGTTGGGTCAGGTTTGCCCAGTTTACGGCTTAAACACTGTTGGGTTCAGTGAATACCCAAACCCTTAAGTCTAGGACTTGAATAGAAAATACCCTAAGTGTTTAGTCCCTTAAACACTAACAAGTCATCGAGCGCATAGTCACTCGGTGAGTTGTCTTCGAGATACTCGAAGAGACAAAGAAGAAGTCTCTCCCCGAGAAGGCGTAACTTAGGGGTGAAGGCGAGTCAAGAAGAAGATAGTGGATTCGGTGAGTAATGATAATAACTCACTGAATCCTCGAATCTCCTCGCCAACTACTAACACGTAAGACAAACTAAAGACCAAGATCAAGGCTATGAAGACTAAAGAATGAGCGGACAAGGCGGGACAAGTTTGAACAAATAAGACGAAGTCCTTATCAACCAAAGTCAAACTTTCCAGAATCGTTAACTATCGTGCTCGGTGTCATCATCGACAAGAAGAAAGCAACCTTGTCACTTGCCTAATATAGCTAATAAGCAGAGACAAAATACATCGGTATTTTGTCTTCTGAACCTGTCAGTTTGTCCTCTAGGATAGAGCTAAAACCATACTTGTATAAATAGCATAAGAGATGGAGTGGAAGAATAAGAAGCTTGTGGATTAATTGTAAAACACACACACAAGCCATCTTTCACTCCTCCAAATACAACTCTGTCCCTGAGATAGCTCAGTGGTTCCTTTGTAGTTGTGCTCAGACTTAGCCTGAGCTTAGTGAGGAGATACCATACTTTGTCATTTCAATCCCAAGTACTATTCCGCAAGTACTTGGGTAATGTATTCTTTTTTATTTGTTTCTAATATATAAGTTGAAAATTATTCGGTGTGTTTTTACTTACATTATTTCAGTCATTGTTCACAATCAGTTGGTTTATTGCTTTAATTGTTTTTATACGATTGTGAAACGGGAATAACAAGTGGTATCAGAGCAGGCTAATTATAAAACGCTTTTTAAGCCGCTCAAAAATGTTTTTAAATTTGGATCCTAATGGCTGAAATTGATGTGCCCCAACTTGTCGACAAAAAGGGTGGAGCTTATTCACCATGTTGCCCTCGACTAAGTTGGTAAATTTAACAAATGGAAAAGCGAATGCTTTGCTATTTGACTGGATGGAACCTTACTACATTAAGTGTATTAATAAAGGTCCATTTATCCCAAAGATCTGAAGGTTTGCCTAAACTTAAAGCTCGGTGGACTCAGACGAGAGGAAAGTGGTCAACCAGACCAAAGGCTCAAAAGCATCATCATATCTTCTCTCCCCGATGATGTTATGGAGCTGTTATAAGTTGTAGTCTGACTAAACAAACTGGGATGACCTGTTCCACGATCATGAAGGTCCCTCGATACCAAGGAGAGCGGGATTATGGACCTTAAACTTGAGTATAACACCTTCGTGGCTAAGGACTCGAAACTATGTCTCAAACTTACACTCGGTACAAAACTTTGTTAAATGAACTGTCAAATGATGGTGTTAAGTTGTCCAAACATGAAATCAATGTTGGTTTTGTCAATAGTCTCTCGAGAAGTGGTTGAATTTCTCTCGGGGACTTAGGAATGCAAATCATATCCGAATCTTGAACTTCCTAAAATATATGGAAATTTGTCTATGAGGAAAACCTCATCAATGCACGATACCCGACTTGAAGAAGTCTCGTGAAGTCAAGAAGTCCCCGACCACCATCTCAACACCAATTTCTCGCTTTTATTCTAACAAATGTGGTTCATGATTTTCAAGAAAATTCGATGATGAGCGATTAGAGATCGCGAAGAGTACCTAAATGACCCGAACATCGAATGTCGTGAAAGGGCACTCCTTGCTAACTCTAGAAGGTTTATAAAAAGAAACAAAGGTTTTCTAATGCTAAAGCTAATGAGGACACCGAGTGTTTTAAGTGTCACAAAAGAGGTCATTTTGCCAAAGACCGCTTTTTCAAAAACAATTTCGAACTCTCTTACAAACCATCGTGGTCAAATCGGTCCTCGTGCTTTAGCAAATTTCAACAAAAATCTACCAGTCTCATCGAACTTTCAAAACAATTCGATCAAAATAAAACTTTTGATTTTGAAGCTAAGTATAGGAAAGCCAAAGCTAAGCTAGCATCGCTGGGGCCACCCCTCGAAACAACAAACAATGTTAAATCATGCGGGGTAAAAACAAGGGCCTAATTTATCAAGTCTTCGATCGGGATGACGAGCCGCCTCTCCTCGACGATGAAATGGTGCAAGTCGGTGCACCGATAGCTCTCTTAGAAGAGGACAAGCTAGCGTTGGGAAGAATCATGGCAGGAATGGAGAATGGGTCAATATCACTATGAAAAAGGTAAATATTTTACTTTCTATGTATGATGATTGATTAGCGGTCCTTTATGAACTATATCAATGTTGACCTTAAGTTTGTAGAGGAGCAATGATTAAATCTTTTTCTAAATACAACAAGTTAAGTTTTGAATTAAACAAGTGTAGGGATGAACGCTTCTTTTAAAATAAGCCAAGCTTGAGGTCACACACCGCAAATTCAAAACACCGAACTAGTTAAAGAATTCAAGCTCTTGGGAAGAACTTAAAAGGAAAAAGATATCATTAAAAGTTGGATGACTAAGAATCCTAGGGTCTTTGATGTTGTGGGAGCCCCAAGAGCAAGAAGAGAATCATAGGTGAAGATCATCTCCCTGATTCTCACAATAAAGACCATAGTCCAAAACCATTTGTATCTGTTGGCATGCTCTCCAATAAGGAGTCAATATCCAAGTCCAAATTGATTGGTTGAACGGGTTAACCACGAGAGTAAGCTTCCAAATTTCGATTCTAGAAGAATACTATAGCACGAAAGCCAAGCTCTAAAGATCTCGATCGTGCCTCAAGTAAAGACACCAATGGTCCCCCTAACAACCTTGGACCCGATCTCACCGAAATCAGTCAACCAAACTCATTTAGGGGATTGTAGATTCACCGATGTATCTAACTACTTCCGGACCGGACATAAAATTCTCACCGTCTAATAGCAAGATATTAGTCCAATCCCAAAGAATCCCATCTCACCGCAGCCCAAAAGAATCCTCAATACCAAGGGAACTCCAAGTCTTGGACTTTACTATCCAATGTGCTCGTGGTTTGACCTCAAAGGGTATTTCGACCGATTATGCGGTCGCAACATGGATGAAAAAGTATCTCGTGGTCCTGTCAATTTCTTGGAGGAAAGCTGGTTTGTTGGAGTGCTAAAAGTAACAATCGGTGGCTATGTCTTGGTGAAGTCGAGTATGTGGCATTCTTGGATGTTGTGCCAATGTATTATGGATGAAAAGTCAACTCGGTGACTATGACATCCATTACAAAATGGTACCCATCTTTTGTGATAACACCTGCCATTGCAATCTCCAACAACCCGTTTCTTCACCAAAGAACCAAACACATTGATATCGATATCATTTCATCGTGGACCGCATAATGAAAGGAGACATAGAACTTCATTTCATCCCCATCGAATATCAACTTCACGATATCTTCACCAAACCATAGATGAACCTACCTTTAGGAGATCGAAAAGTTGAATTGGGAATGCTTGACATTGAAAGTCGAGAACTGAAAATCAATCCCAATCTCGGTGAGTTTTCTCCGAAATGGTCCATGCTCACGAACAAAACCCCAAAACAACCTTCTCACTTTGAATGAGTAAGACTCATTCGGGGACCCCGACGATTGTATTGAGCATTGAATAAGTAACTAATTGCACCAAGTATTTTAGTTACTTAAATATCCTAGGTTGGTAAACATACCATTTTAATATAGGAATATATGTCTTTATGTCCTTCATCACTCATGTCCGTGTTCCTCAAACCTTACCTCATCTCACTTGGCATTAACTACCTTCTCTCACAACAAATATCATACGAGATATTTTAATCCTCGCAAAATGCACTTTTCTTGTAATCATGATCGTTCCTTGAAAATCGGGAAATTATTGCGGGTAGTGGAGTGGTGGCATTAAATGAGGTAAATAAAACGTTTTCCAAAACCAACTTTACAAATCCTCATTAGTGCAAAATATACCCTTCTCACCACTCTATAAATACCCCTCTCAAACATTAAAACCCACACAAATTATTTATGCATCAAAACTCTGTCAAAATCATTTCTCAAACCCAGAAAACTTTGTGTGTTCTTTAAATTCTCAATGAGTTTTTCAGTAAAATCTTCTCTGTAAACAATTTACAAAAGGTTTTTCGTCACAAAACTCAAGAGACTTAAACCCCTTTGATTGTTCCTGTCAAAAAAAATTTTTTCAAAACCCAAAAATTTTTCTGAATGGAAATGGCAAGAACACGCCTCTTGGTTTGCACCTCGATGGGTAAGCGGTCTAGAAAATGTTGAATTCAAAAAACAATGTTATAGGCAACTTTGAATACCCACATGATGTCCCGACCTATAAGGGAATCATGAAATTTTACTTGAGCGCCTTCTAAAAGTGCCTTTACTCGGTCCTCATCTATCTTTGTACCACAACTTCCTCGGGAGTTCGGGCAACAAAGGTGGCCTATAACCCGACACCTCCACCGATGAGAACATACCAAGACCCTCATGGAGTTTCTCATTACGCTCTCTATTTTAAATGGGCAACAAATTGTCACCTTGGATTTCAAAACTTTTGCTCATCAATAGGGGTTGACTACAACCAAGGAAAATATGTTCCTCTCCCGACCCAACCCACTGTAAAGGCCGAGTTAGAAAAATTTCTCTTGATCCAAAAATTTTGGACAAAACCCCACCACCAAGAACTCCTTTCCCGTGGCTTGGAGGATCCTGTTCACATTTGTGATTCGTGTTCTCGTGGAACCACTCATCCACCGAATGCATTAATTCTATTCAGTTGATGATGGCTTACTACTTGATGATTTGGTTCTAATGTTGTAAGATAATGGATTTCAATAACACATCATACCATGATCAATATAGGCGTACAATATAAGGTATTAGAGAGAAAGAGTTAGAGGTTTGGGAACTTAGTGAGAGAAAGTAAAAGTATTATTATGAGCTCCAACCCTCTACCTTGGGGGGTAGAGGGTATTTATAGTATCTCACATAAACGCCTCCTACGGGTGTGGATCGTGCATCAGAGTGGGTAAAGACCCGTCCGTCCTCCGCGGTGTTACTTAACTAAATACTAAATAACATAACTTGACTACGACTACGAGCTTTCTAACAAATACATATACTTGAGGTGACCGATACTTTAACTAACGAATTTTCTAATTCCTAACAATCTCCCCCTAAGGGAGGTCACCTCAATTTACATTGAATTCAAATAAATATTACATATTGATTGTTCTTGGATTCTTGATTAAGTACTTTGCTCAGTAGATCGTAGTCTTTTGATTCTTCATGTTCAGCATGTTTTGTTGTCTCAGTTGGAGGTCTTTAAGTGATCCACGGGATGATAAGATTGAACCAGCTTTGAGATCATCAGCTACCATAAATCTCTAACTCATCCATTGTTGTGTTGCCATAATGTGAAGTTGTGACTTTTAGACCGACATGCTCACTTTTTTTTGGATCATGATATCTTCTCATCAGAGTTGCGGAAGCTTTTGTTGATTCAGAATATTTCCAGTAGTGTAGCAGAAGCATGGTTTGAAAATATCAGAGCCAGTTGATGAAGATGTACACTTATCATGATTTCTTAAAACATGAATGTGATTGTGTGAGCATGCGGCTGTGGATTGACTCCTCAATTCTGATCAGTTGCAATCGTCGGGGTGTACCTGCATAAAACAGTTAGCAATAAAGCGCACGAAAGTGTCTTTGATCACTTTCGTTGATTTGAGGTACACGCCCACGGTTCCCGTTGATCGACAAATCTTGCCTGTAATCGGTATAATTCAAGAATCTCCTTGACGGGGTTTCGCACTGTTTCTAGCCGTTCTCAAACCGGAGCGTCTCAAAAAGACAACACGGAGTGAGTGAACCAATAATTGAGATTCACCGATTGATGAAAAATGATTTGAAAAAACAATCGAGTATTTCTTGATATAAAGGGTTTTGCAATACAATGAAGGTTTTATGGAAAAATCAATTATCAATCATAAATATCTTTTTATTTTGAAATATCAATACACAGTCGATGTGCAATAAGAAAGAATTTTTTGAGCACAACGACCGTTTTTTCAAAGATATCAGTCAATCTAATTTTTTTGGACTTGGATTGATACAATATTTGAATCGCTCCATTGATGAAGTCTATATGTCACAAACAAGTCTTGGCAATACCACAAGGATAATGCGTAGGACTCTCAAAATATAGTCTCACATTCCACATTGTGTGAAACTGTGAGCCTTCATTGAAAGTGTCCTAATGAGATTTATTGATGATCTCGTGGATCTAGACTCAATTGTGCACATTTGGTTCCTATGTCGGAGACTAGGGAGAGGGTCTCCTTCTTCAATATCAACAATCTCTAAGAGAAAGTCGATAGATTATGTCGGTTCCCGTGAGAATGAAACAATCCTTTTAAGAGGAACTTGAGTAGCTTGGGAAGTTAAGTGCGGTCGTCTTGGGTCCATGATGAATTGTCTTCAATACCGCGTTACCTTAGTAACCACCAAGAGCATATGTATTGAACCCTGTTTCGCCAAAGGTTGAATAAATGGAGGCTATTTCTTTTCACCCTTTTCTCATTCATTTCTTTTTCATTCTTCAACCCTTCGGTGCTTACGAGACTTCATAACTAGAACCTTGTTGGGTTTATTCCGCCTAGCTCTATCTCATCGCACTCTTCCCATTTCTCATTTTCTCCTTTTTTCATCATACCTAAGGACTTCTACACTAACTAGCTAGTGGATTGTCCCTGGGTAGATCCCTCCGGTTCTGGCGGATCATGGGAGCGAATACCTAACCTAACCATCCTTATATCACCATACATAAAGTAAATTTGGTCGGTCTTTTGGTATTGTTCTTCTTACATTGGTGCCAATAGAAAACCTTTTGAAAATCAATCCAAGTACTTGTGATACATGATCAAAACATTTTGTACCTGAATTATTTTTGATAATTTTAGAAATAGCTCCCCCTCAACATGTGCATCATATATTTTGAAATGTTTTTAGCACATAGAGGCGAGAGGACTTAAAAATCTCATATTTAAGAATAAAAGCTTCGATTCTTCGATCAACCCACTACTACACCAAAGGCTATAAACACCCCCAAATAGAGACTGGTTATATAAAACCCTATTCCTTTGATAAAAAACTAGAGGGAATGGAAGGAACTAAGATTGCTTTTCTTGCAAAAACCAGTTTTCATAATACAAAACGCATAAAAACTGGGTTTGCAGGTAAAAACCGGTCTTTTTACACAATCAAAGACACTGGTGTGTAGGTAACAATATGTCACTATGTATTTATGTTATAAGCACCATTTTTTAAGAAACGACCGGTGTGAGTATTCTCTATTTTCAACTTCCATCCCTCAACGACTCTTTACCCCCTTGTACACCTAAATTCCAAAAATAATGTGCAAATAATTAGTTCGAAAAAAGAATAGCCGCTCGTAAAAAGCTCAGGATTGGATCGATAAAAATTCTAATAAGCCAAGCTTAAACGAGCTTGAGCCCGAGCCGGAGCCTAAATTAAAGCTCATTTAACGAACGAGCCTAAGCCCGAGCTTTACATACCGAGCTCGACTAGGCTCTCGAGCCTAAAAGTGGGTATATTTTGTGTATACATCTTTTATATAATAAAAGAAAATATTTTTGATAGAGATTTTTGATACTTCCTTTCTTAGGTAAGTATTGAATTAGTTGAGTTATTTTTTATTATAAAAAAAATAAAATAAAAGAAATATAGCCTAATTTAGTCAAATCTAAAAAAAATCATATTTTTCACGAGAATAAATATATAAAAAAAATCGTATTTTGGACCACCAAAATTGTAAAAAAGACTTAAATAACCGGAACTCAAAATTATCTCATTCCATTATC
Organism: Chrysanthemum lavandulifolium; assembly: GCA_022545495.1. Lineage (NCBI taxonomy): Eukaryota > Viridiplantae > Streptophyta > Magnoliopsida > Asterales > Asteraceae > Chrysanthemum > Chrysanthemum lavandulifolium. Next base: position 235,850,851 of record CM040245.1, on the reverse strand, counting down.
ATAACCCTAAAGGTGTGTTTGGGGAGGGCTTATGGAGGGGCTTTTGTGGCTTGGGCTTCTAAAATAAGTCTTGTTTGTCATGCGGGCTTATGAAATCATAAGCCCTTAAAAGGGGCTTAAAACTTTAACCTCATAAAAGGGGCTAAAAACTTTAGCCCGAGGCTTATGAACCATAAATTACATATTTACCACAAAAATATCTAACATATACCATAAAACTCATTTAATTATATCATTTTTAGTAATTTTGCAATAATAAGCCCCAGCTTCAGCCCATTTGCCAAACAAGTCTACAAAAATATAAATTTCAACTTCGGCTTATAATAAAAACCCTAGGCCCAGCCCAAGCCCAAGCCCTAGCTCCAGCCCCAGCCCATTGCGCCAAACATACCCTAAATCAAGCCCCAAAATTCTCCTAATTTTATTCCGATCCACATCCACATACAATCAAAATAAAGTTTTTTTGTTCTAAATTGTTCGATTCTTTGTTAGTTTTCGTCATCCGATTTTGCCAGCAGATTCGTAAGAGATAGTGGTCATTGTGATGGTGGATTCGGTAACAATGTCGTGATTCCTCAATACGAGTAAGATGTTTTGAAATTGGCATTGGTTATTATTAGCATTACATTTACTTAATGAGTAATGCTAAATACAAATGAGGGCATAGTTTAGTTTATGTTTAAGAGTTAAATAGTAACCAAACTTTTCAGGGGACGTTTGGTTACGCTCTCAAGTTGTGTATCCAGAGGAGTTTGCTAAGCTTATTAACTTTAGAATTTTTTAGTGTTTCTATAGAGGCAAAAAAACACATTTTCGATGAATTAGATATAGAGCGTCATCTTAAGGTATACACATTACATTTGAGAAATTTAGAAACTTCGCATAACTACATAACAAATGTACTCGTTTTCTCTTGCCCTTTTCAGCTTTAGGGAAGTCAATGGATTTTTTTACTAGCAAACATTTAGTTATTTGGGTGCTAACTGAACATGATTTTTATACTTTTGTTCAATATAATATTAAAGGATCACTGTGCACATGAACTATCATATTAACTAACTCATCCATCCCATCTCTGCCGAGAACCATCTTTGTGAGTTTTCGGCATTTATATCTAATTTTTAACATATCTTCCATAAGGACATTTGTAGAAGTATATGGAGAAGTATTTAGAGAAGTATATTAGCTAGGTCCCACGAAAAGTTTGGTAGTCATGTACGTAAATATATGTAAGTAGACATGAGAACTCATGTAGTCATGTCTGGACATATAAACTAAACTAAATATACATTTACACATGTAAAATACAAGACAAGATCAATTGAAGACAATGGATTTGCATAGGTGATATCCTAAATTAAATGTATGTATTTGTTCTAATTGTAGAGCATATATAATTAGCATATAATGTTTGATGTATACAAGACATGATCGATTGTTGCTGACATAGCTACGACATAATTCGAAGTGTGCATGCATGTGTCTACGAGATGACTTGACCAAATCTTTTACGTGTTTTAGGAATGCTCGGCTAATTGAAAAGCTAAAATCGACTTACAAGAGTTTTTGCTCGTTCAATGAATTGGACCAAAAGCCTGTACCACTCAAGTATATAAATCAAAATTTGCTTCTTCTTGTATGATTATTCATGAGTTACTTGTATTAATTGTCAAATCCATAGGAGGAATCGGGAGAGACCGTCAAGTCAGTATCTGAAGCTTTGGAACAATCTTGGCAGGGAGACAAAGAATACATTTTATATTTCTTATTTGGAAGTCAAACTGTGTTTTCCATTACCCATTTAGTCGTCATATATTTATTTCTTTAATCATCTTCCAGGAAACCGTTAGATATTCTAGGAAAAGATGAAGCAAGAAGGTTAAGTAGCGGATGTACCAATTACAACACTCTTAGCGTAAACGTTTTACATCGGTAATGCAAGTTGAGAGTTATTTTTATGTTGTTGTTGTTAGGCCTCATGGGGTACATTCAAGGTTCTCAAAGACATGACAAACACCACTCTGGGTAGTAGGAAGAGCTCGAATCATCGTCCTTGAAACCCACGTGGCACACGCTGGGAGCACGGTGAGAGAAATCAGAGAATAAGGCCATCCCTGCCAAGTGGACATCAAATAAGGTATTGCACGTTTCGTCTATTAAAACTAACAATCAATATGTTATACTTGACGTATGCTACTTTAAATTTCCATTATTTCCAGATTCCTCAAAGAGGCGTTCTTTGGTGTTGGCGGCCCTTCCCTGCATCGCCAGCCTAACGATTGGAAGTGTGGATTATATGTGATGAAATGGATGCATGAATTTGTCCTCAAATATCAAAACGAAATTTCCGAACAAGGTAAGTGCCATGAGTGTGAAAAAGGTAGTGATACATTAAAAAGGTAAACTCGAAAAAGTTATAGCAATTTTTTGTATACTTAAGGTTTTAGGCTAATGCGCGCTTGTTAATTGATTTTTCTTTGATGCTAATAACATGATTGATTTCCTTATGATATGTGTCATTTGTCATTGTTAAATAACTTGTTAGTCTGTTTCTTTCACTGAAAACTGTCTTATTTGTTGTATAACCATTTATTTCATTAATTTACATGTAGGTATCTTGGAGTGACGAGCGTCCATTAAAGAACAGAGTTGAATGCCATCATTGGTGTGTGGTTTACATTGTGGCACGATTAATCCTAGAGAATTATGTTAAGTTACGTTGAATTCTAGTGTTTTTCTTTCTAATATGTTGAATTCTAGTGGTTTAATTTGGATTTTGTCTAGGATTAATGTTTAGTTGAACTAACGTGTTATCTTAATTTACATTGTTGCTTTCGACATTTGTGGTGTATTTTAATCACTTTATATATATTTGATGCATTTATATTTCTTTCTTTTGTGAGTCAATTGTAGAAAATTTTAGAAATGATTTCTTTAATAAAATGGATCTAAAAGGACCATTTCTAAAAGTTATCGACATCACTTTCCGATCAAAATTAGTATTTTCATACTTTGATAAGGATATTTTATGGGAAGGATGTGGTTTTCAAAAGTTGCTCCCCTCAACTTGTGCATATGATTTTTGAAATTGTTTTGCACGAAGAGGAAAGAGTTCTTAGAAGCACATTCACGATCATCTCGCTAAACCGAAACCAATAGAAAATCAATCAAGGTACTTATAATGAAACATCGAAATCTTTGTACCTTGAAAGTTTATTTTCTTTTTGAAATGCTCCCCCTTAATATGTGCTTCGAGATTCGAAAAGAGTTTAGCACATATTGGATGGAGCTAGCACTTTGAGACAAATCATCACGTTTTAACCCTTTATGGTAAGAGAACGATGCTCCCCCTTAACATATGCATGGAATATTTAAAAATTCTTGAAATCGTTTGTCATATGTAGGAGGGACGCTTTGTTAAACACTTTTCACTACCATTTATTGAGTTATCAGTTTAAATTCAATTTAAATCACAAATTCTCCCCCGATCACAATTTTCAAGTTATTTGAGATTTGTGATCTCTATATATTTAAATTGTTTTTGAAAGCTTTTGAGGGGAATTGTGACTTGCTTACGAAAACATTTAACCGATAAGGATCAAATAAAAGACTTTAACCTTCAAAGAATAAACATGCTTGAGTATCTTTTGAAAACAGATAACAAATATTTTTCAGAAGAATATTTAGAAGGAAAAATATTTGTGAAGGAAACATTTGTCTTTTTGGCGACAAACATTTTTTTTAGAATCAGAGCATGAGATTAAAATATTTTGAAAAAGCATGGCTCTGTTCTTTCTTTAAAAACTGGTTACTGTCTCAAAATGACAGTAAACACTTTTGCCTTCTCTCAATTTTTTTTGAACATTCGAACAACATCTAAAGACCAGTGTCATTCTTTGAATAGCAAATCAAAGTCCGTAGATGTTTATCGAACCAAAGAAAAACATGACAAAAATATTTTGGAATTTTCAAGATTTTCTAATTTTTATGGATTTTAAAATTTTATATTTTTATATTTTATATTTTGTTATATATATATATATATTTAAAATAATATATATATATATATTTTCAAGATTTTATTTTGGTTTTTGAAAAATATGTACAAGAGATAGATAGAGATAAACTCGGTTACTCCTCATCTTCCTCCTGAAGACGTTTGAGAGTTTCAGGCTGTAGACTCTTTAGACCAAGGCGTGGAAGGATAAACTCAAAACGTTCTCTAGGAAGAGCTTTGGTGAAGATGTCTGCTAACTGGTATTCGGTCCTCACGAAATAGAGTTCTACCACACCTTTTTCCACTTGTTCCCGAATGAAATGATGTCGAATGTCGATGTGCTTTGCTCTTGAGTGTTGAACGTTGTTGCAAGAGAGAGCAATGGCACTTTTGTTGTCACAATACAAAGGGATTTTGTTGAATTCAAAGCCATAGTCAGATAATTGGGATCTCATCCATAAGATTTGAGCACAACAAGATGACATGGCTATGTATTCACCTCTGTAGAGGATATAGAAGTACTCATTTGTTTCTTTGAAGACCGACTTACAAGCTTATCACCCAAAAACCGAGCACCTCCGGACGTACTTGACGTGTATCTTGACATCCTGCATGGTCGGCATCGCATAGGTCGTTAGTGACATACCGGTGTCCTTGGTACCAAAGTCCCATGTTGATGGTTCCTTGGAGATACCGAAGACCCGTTTAACCGCTTCAAGGTGCTTTTTCGTAGGCTTAGCACGGTATCTAGCACACATGCATACCGCAAAGCGAGAATATCAGTCTCTTGGTGTGAGGTACATCGGGGATCCAATCATACTTGATATTTCGTTTGATCTACCATGATCCCCGAGTGGTCCTCATCCGGTTTGTACGTTCCACCATGGGAGTGTCAACGAGTGTCACAAGTGTCAAATCCAAATTTCTTTAAAATTTCATTTGCATATTTAGATTGATTGATAAAAATGCCTCCGGGACTTTGTGAAATTTGTAATCCCAAGAAAAATGACATTTGTCCCATCATTGACATTTGAAATTTGGAGCCCATCTCCTTAGAAAAGCGGTCACATTCATTGGGGTCGATCGAGGCAAAATAATATCATCAACATAGATTTGAGCGTGAATTAAATGTTTGCACGACTTTCGGTGAACAATGTCGGATCAACTACTCCTTTCTTTGAATCCGGTAGATAGAAGAAACTTTGATAGCGTATCATACCATGCCCTTGGAGCTTGCTTCAAACCGTAAAGAGCTTTCTTCAAGCGATAGACATGAGTAGGATGCTCTGGATTCACAAAACCTTCCGGTTGGCTGACGTATACGACTTCTTTAAGATCTCCGTTAAGAAAAGCCGTCTTTACATCCATCTGATAGACTATCATATTCTTACTTGCCGCATTAGCCAGGAAGATTTTGATTGCCTCGATACGTGCAACCGGAGCAAATGATTCTTCAAAGTCAATACCCTCCTCTTGACGGTATCCTTTTGCAACCAATCTAGCCTTGTTCTTTAATACATCACCATGCTCATCAAGTTTTACTTTGAAGATCCACTTTAGAGCAATGATCATATACGGTCGAGAGCGGTACTAATTCCCATACATCTAGTCGATCGAACTCATGAATTTCTTCTTGCATGGCATTGAACCGATTGTCTTCATTCATTGCGTTTTAACGTCTTTTGGTTCGACCTTGGATAATCTGAGTTGAAGAAACACCACAAGGCATCGGTTGCAAGTTGTTTACGTGTGGATACAGGACGAGAAGGGTTTCCAATGATGTTGTCCAATGGATGATCATGTGTCCATTTTCTAAGGTGTTCGTGTGGTAGTTGTTGAGGCTGAAGTAGCGAGTCTGGATCTCCGATGATGATGGTTCGGGAGTTGGTTCAGAGCAAATATGTTCTCAAAGGGAGCATCTTGGGAGTAGTAATGGGATTATCTCCATCATAGGTGCAGAGACAATTCCATGATGTACACTTGATGATTGATGAATTGAAGATGATACCGAGTGATCGAGCGAGCGCTTCTTGACTCAATGGTATGGGCGAAGGGTTATCTCGTTGACCGGGATAGGAGCGACCTGTTGATGGATTTGATGATCATTAGCAATTGGCTCATAGTGTTCATCAAACATTGGATCAAATAATTTCTTCAAATCATCTTCGAAGGTGGTACATATGGAGTTCTTGGTGAGGATTGTATACAAGAGTAGAACCGATGGGACTACTTGATGAAGGTTGTGATGCGGGTCCAGGCGGGTTGTCTGGAGCCATTTGACCGGACAACTCATCGAACGTAACGTGAATTGTTTCCATGATATTTCGGGTTACATTGTTGTAGATTCGGTATCCTTTTTCGCTTGGTGCATATCCTACAAATACTCCAATGTCCGCTTTAGCTTTGAGTTTGCCTAAGTCTTGACCCTCATTAGTTGGATAACACAATGCACCAAACACACGAAGGAATGAAAGATTAGGTTTTCGATTGTGGACAAGTTCATATGGAGTTTTCCATGAGATGTGTGAATTAGGGACCGATTTTGAGTGTAGCATGAAGTGGCAATGGCTTCACCCGGAGAAACATTGGAACCTTTGAGTAGATCGGCATTGTCCTTGCGGCTTCCACAAGAGTTCGATTTGTCTTTCAACTACACCGTTCATTGAGGAGTTCGTGGAACACTTCTTTGATGGTGATTCCAACACTTTCATAAAACTCACTAAGATCTTTGTTAACAAACTCGGTTCCATTGTGCATTCGGATGATTCGGCGGTTTTGTTAAGTCGAACTGCAACTGTTTGATAAGTTTGATGACGATATCCGAGTTTCATCCTTTGTCCTTAAGAACTTAACCCAAGTAAATCGAGAGTAATCATCAACCACAACTAACACATATTTCTTCCGAAAATATTCTGCACTCTCATGGGTCCACATAAATCCATGTGAATGGTATGAAGAACTTCCATAAGCGAGTTTGTAGGTTTGGGTTTGTGGGCATACTTCTTGCTTTTTCCCAATTGGCATCTTGAACAAAGATGATCCTTTTCATACTTTAGTCTAGGTAAGCCTATAACTAAGTCCTTTCGGAAAGATCATTTATGGTGCCAAGTTCAAGTGATTGAGACGACGATGCCATAACCATGACTTTGTTTTGAAGCCTTTGACAACAAGCGATTGGGAAGACTTCATCATGTCTTCGATAGAGATGGTGTATAGATTTGAGCCCCGTGTTCCTCTTAAAAGTTCCACACCATCAAGTTCTCTAACGAAACAAGTATGTTTTCTAAAAGCCACCTCTAGATCGGAATCACAGAATTGTCCAACAGAAAACAGATTATGACCAAGACCTTCTACATAATATACCCTGGAGATTACACTATTACCAACAACATAGTCTCCATAACCCATAATTGCACCGAAATGATCGTTCCCGAATCTAACAGTCCCGATGAATTTACTCACGAAGTTCATGAGCCGCGACCGGTCTCCAGTCATATGCTTGGAATACTCGAGTCCAGTACCACGTAGCGATTTGAACGATCTGCAGTTGAACACAGACAAGAATGGATAACTGGATAATTGGGATCCCCATGCAAGAATGGGTTCCACTTGGTTAGTAACAGTGATTGGAACACCCACATCAGAAGCAGAAACAATGAATTCATTAGGGTTAGATGCTGTGCTAGTGTGTGAATTAGACCTATTCAAAGTATGTTCACTTCTTAAAGGAATAGTTCTACCAGTAGGCATCCATTTCCTAATGGGCATTGGTCTAGATAATCTAGGGCACAACTCATTAAGATTAAATTTGCGTCCAGTTGGTATCCACTGATAACCTACATTACTGAGTTTTCTTCCTGTGGGTTTCCACTATTTTCTACCCTTCTTCCACCATTGCTTTTTAGTCCTCTTAACATGTTTGATGGCATTCACAGTTTTAACGGGATTTTTAGCAACATTAATCACATCATTCATACCACATACATGATTAGTAACAGAAACCAAGCAATCATCATTACATGTTTTGCCAAAAGTAGTAGAATTCGCATTAATTACAGCACGCTTAGAGCTAACACTAGAATCAACACGATTCGTTTTATTCAACATAGTTTCATTCTTCCTAAGGTGATCTTTTACTTTCTTCCACTGAACATTCCTAGCTTGCAAGGTCCTATCATTCTTTGTGTTGCCTTGAGGCTTTGACCGCTTGCTTTAGTGTCACTTTTACTCTGTAGAGGAATGGGAACATTAGTTGGTATTGCTACTTTTGCTTTTCGTGTTTAGAAGTGCTAGGATCTCGAACTTCTTGAGGCACATTGAAGCTTACATGCTTAACTTTAGGGACTGAGTGAGGCATATCAAGATTGGCATTCTTAGAATCAGGCATAGAACAAGGCACAACTATTTTATCCTTCTTACCCACGGTTTTAGGGCATGTTGCTCTTATGCATTCTAAAAGTTCCTGAGATCGTTTGGCCTGAATGCAAGCAAACCTAATTTCCTATCAAGTGGCTTATTTATGAAATCCTCTTCTACAATCTCATGGAGACATTCTAGACTATCCTTAAGGTGAGCAAAATAGTTATGAAACACAAGTTCGTTATTTTTGAGATGTGGAGGAATGTATTTAACAGTCACAATATATTTAGAGTCAGCAGACGACTTTGATGCAACATTCTCATTAAAGACAAGTGGCATTTTCCCTTTTTCCTGTTTCCTCAGATTCTTAATTTCTTTTTGTAAAGCAGTTATTTTTTCGTTGTTTTTGTCACGAGTGACTTTCATTGAATCATATAACTCTTTAAAGTGTAGTTTAACCTTTTCATTTTCTTCCGAAAACTCTCATTTTCCTTTGTAAAACATTAACGAGGTTTTGAAGATGAAACGTTTGAGAAAATTGAGAATCTAAAGGTGGAGGCATTTGGGAGCCATTCACATTATTCCTTTCTCCCTTCAATTGTGAGATTTGGGCTCTCAATTTTCCGATCGTGTTACAATGAGCTTGAATTTGTTCATCACGTTTGTTTATTTCAAAAGCGCATCAAATTCGAGAGCATCGAAGATGTCTTGATATTTGAGGTTTTAACATTTTCTTTAAGGTGTTGATAATTTAGTTGTAAATTAAAATGTTCAACTTCCAATTTAGAAAGATGTTTGACCAAATTATCATGATCATCCTTTTCAATTTTATCATGCGGTTTTGAATTTGTTGTTTCAAGCTCAATGACACGATCATGGGAGACTTTCAAAGCAATAGATAATTTATGAAATTGAGAAGCAGTAATAGAATGCTTAGTGACAGTATAAAACACGCCACACAACTCAACATCAATTCCTCATTTACGATATGCATGTTTTTCCTTTCAATTTCATTATATTTGAGTTCCGTTCATAGTCATTAACCTCAACAATCATTGCATCAAACTCCTTTTCCATTTCTTTAACATCCGAGTTTATTCCTTTTGAAGACTTTCAAAATGACCTTTTAATTGTTTAAAGAAAGGCATGACCTCGGTTAAATAGCATTCTTTAGTTTGTTCAAACCCTTTCCCTTGATTATCCCGGTGGGTGTGATCCTTTTCTTACGTTTTTCAAAATCAACAAATAGTTTGTAAACTACATGAAGGCTGATTAAGGTCTTGCTATTAGTGGGAAGATTCCTAGGCACTAAATGCATTGGTGTATTTGGAGGATACAAAGTGGCTGGGGGCAATTTCCTGCAAGGGGGATTCTCAGCAATAAGATTATCTGCCTTTTGCTTATCTATATCTTTCTTCCAGAAAATTTGTTCTGGGGTTAACTGTGTTTGAGGTTTAAACATGTTCAGGGAGATCCAATTTTCTTTTGTGTAATCATGGGGTTTAATCGTTATGTTTTTCTTTTTACACTCAGGATCTTTTAGCTTCTCATCCATTTTCTCCCTAGAGGCATCTTCTAATTTTCTATCCTCTTCAGTGCTTCCAATACATGATGGAGTTTGCCTAGGCTTAAGGATCTCATTACCATCATATACAATCTTATGGACAGCTTTAGCTCTTTTACAGTACTCGGGATTTGGCTCCTCTACTATGCTTAGTGATCATGTGAGCAATCTGAATGGTATTCCCTTGTACGTACAACTTATTTTCAAGCTTGTTTTTCAAAGTCTTTAGATTAGAAAAGTCATTCAAAAGTTTTGATTCCTTAGCATTAAATTCTTGTTTAAGCACTTTAACATTATCTTGAAGCTCTTGCTTTTGCTTGACAATTTTAGAAAGTTTTTCTTGTAAGGATTTTAACTCTTGTTTTAACACTTATTCTCTAAAATTACTTTTTCTAATAATTGTACGCATTTGGTCATCCATTTCCTGCTCATGGGTAGTCAATTCGAATTTGGCACGTTGTTCATAAATAGCAATTTGTTCTTTATAGGCATTCAGTTCAGAAACTATGGAATCATCAGGGGCACATTTAGTGTATTCATCGAAAGCATAATCAACATTGACTGCAGATGATACATTACTTGGTACAGTTTCACTTTCATCTTGCTTCACATATTGATCATATGGGACAACATTGCTATTGCCCATATTTTCACTATCTGATTCAGAGATTTCAGTTGGTTGTACTTTGTATTGTATCTTTTGAGCATCAATCTCATCATATAATTTTAATACCTCAGAGATGATTGATGCCTTGGAGGAACCGCCTGTTGTGGTGAAGTAGCCTTAGGAGAGACCATTGGTGAAATGCTAGCCATGAAGATGGTGCAGGCGGTTGGTTCATCATCAACATCCGAGTCATATGCATCACAATAAGCTACTTGAAATGCATTTGGATGATTCATCCCATGCCCCCTTTGGTGTTCATCCACATCAACATCATATGTCTTGGCATTTCCTCAAGAAGAAACAACAACTCTTCCTCATCCAAGACCGCTCCTTGTCCCGAGCTTGCACTAGCGACATCTTGTCCTCAAGTACTCTACATTTTGAGGCGTTTTGGAGATGTGCGTTCCTTGCAATGTGTCCATCACCACCACGGTTGTAGCACTTGATTGGCTTTACTTGTCCTTGATTGGCATTCCTTCCACGATTTCGATTAGCCACATACCTCCACCAACTCCACCTCTTCCTTGTTCATACCGCCTTCCTTGAACCGGTTGCACCATAACCTTCCCATCTCTGACGGTAGCTTGATTCTGTGGATTGGATGCAGTTCTGAGGTTATTGTTGGTGTGTGGGAGAGAATTTAGATTTTGACTAACCATGAGAGATAGTTGATTGATGAAGTTTTCCATGATGGTGTTTGAATCAGGAGGCTTGTATGATGGATCTGGAATGAGATTGTAGTTACCATTTCCCGTTGGTATGACTTGAGAGGCTTTGGTGGTAATTCCAACATTGGTGTAGAATGTTGTTGAATCATTTGACGAACTTGCTTCTCCCTGTTTAGATTTGAACAGATCAAGAATCATTCGTTCAAACATAGCATGTCTCTCATTCTCAAGCGGGAAGGCATACATTGCTCATAGTTGGTGTTTTTAATCCTTTGGTTAGCTTCACAGAGGTGACAAATTTGTGCCATTCGGGATTCATGTTGTTCACAAACTTTGAGTTCAAATTGAATATTTGGCATGGTCATTTTGATATTCCTCATGTCATTCACAAGCTTGTGGAATCTCACGTAATATTCATAGACACTTTCTTCCGGTTTCATCTTAAAGTGCTCAAATTCATCATACATTGTGATTCTCTGTCTTCCTTGGTTAATTCGAACCCGAGAGAAGCATCTTGACATTGTCCCAAACAACCTTAGCTTAAGTGTTGTGATTGATCGACTTGTAAATGTCCTTAGGTAAGCCACAAGTATGATGTTAGAAGCCCCGATGTCTCGCATCGTATCTCTTCTTCTCCTTATCGATCGATTCATCATACATTTTAGGTCCATCCGGTCCTAATATCATCGTGCCATCGCAGCGAGATCGAGTATGTCTCGGTTGTCTCAACTTGATACGGTCCTTCATCAATTGACTTGAGAATGTTGACTCCATTTTCTTTTCCCAAACAAGACAACCTAATTCGTTGAGCCCATGAGTCATAGTCGGTTACATCAAGCATGGGTGGACGAGTATCGATCCACCGTGCTTGAACGCCCTCTCGCAATGTGAAGATATGATTGTAGGTACGTTGGTAGACATGATTACTGATTTCACGGATTTTAAAACTCTTGGATTAAACCGGAAATAGATTCTTTCACGGATTTTACTAAATCAAGAGAAAACCGTAGAATGTAGTCAAGAAGAAAAGCACTAAGTCACAAGAGACAAATCGCTCAGCAGAACAAATCGCTTAGACAACAAATCGCTCAAAAGTAACAAGTCGCATCAACTAACAAATCGCTTAACCAAGACAAGTCGCTTAACCAAGACAAATCGCCTAACCAAGACAAGTCGCTTAACCAAGACAAATCGCTTAACCAAGACAAGTCGCTTACACTTACAACTCGCTTCAATAAACAAGTCGCTGAAAATAGTGACAAATCGCTTAAACAACACAAGTCGCTTAAAGACACAACTCGCTTAAATAAGCAAATCGCTGAAAAATGACAAGTCGCTTCTCCTAACAAGTCGCACAAGTACAGCCACTACCCGGACAAATCGCTTAAATAAGTGATTTGAAACTGACACAAATCGCTTCCAAAACAGGGACAAATCGCTCAACAGAATGTGTTACAGTGACACAAATCGCTAATATGCAAACTTACTCAAACGCCACTTATCAATCCAAAAACAGTCCAACCACAGTGATTCAAGCCTTCCAAATCAAAACCTAAGCACTTATGATGATTCTAAACACAAAAGTACAATCAAAATCCAAACTTTAACACAAGAAATAGTCCAAATGATGCAAATACTACTAAACTTTTTCAAATTCAAAAACCATAAAAAACCACTAGAAATCCAAGAACATGTAAGAGAGATGATCAAACCATGGCTCTTGATACCAATTGTAAGATAATGGATTTCACTAACAAATCATACCATGATCAAAATAGGCGTACACTATAAGGTTATAGAGAGAGAAAGTTTAGAGGTTTAGGGAACTTAGTGAGAGAAAGTAAAAGTATTATTATGAGCTCCAACCCTCTACCTTGGGAGGTAGAGGGTATTTATAGTATCTTACATAAACGCCTCCTACGGACTGTGGATCGGCATACGATGGGTAAAGACCGTCCATCCTCCACGGTGTTACTTAACTAAATACTAAATAACATAACTTGACTACGACTACGAGCTTTCTAACAAATACATATACTTGAGGTGACCGATACTTTAACTAACTAATTTTCTAATTCCTAACAGTCGGTGCCCTTGGTCCCAACTACTACTCCCAAGATCCGTAGGAAACATGATAACGCTACACGCCGCGTCGGGGTCAAGGAAACTTCCTTTTCTTCGAGCAAGTTTTATAACACCCTAGGCGGTGAACCTAATCGTTGTAGTGTAGTAATTAGGGTAAGCCACGGTATTGATATCGTTCTCTAGGGAATAGGAATGCTAGTAAGGAGTTACTACGCTAAGGTTAAGGTTGAGGAAGATTATTTTTATCTTTTATATTTTATGAAATGGAAAGGTACGAATCTCGGGTATTGGATTTGGGGGTTGGTATTTCTACCGATTACTCTACTATTATCTAATTATCTAAACTAAGGTTGTGGGAGTCTATGTCTAATTAATGTGTGCTCGTATGATAGTTTAAAGATGTGTTTACTTAGGTTGTATTACTCCTTAATTATCTCCTATTGATGGTTGAGTTGTCACGTCCTTATTCCTAGTTGCGTTGTGTGTCTAAGGTTGTAGGGTATGCGTTTCTCCCAACTCTTTGAACTTACCAAAGGGTCTCGTCTACAAACCCACTAGGGATGATAAACTCCTACTCTAAGGCGCTCTTTGGATGGTTTAGCCTACAACTACTCAGGTAATTATATTCTAAGGTTCACAAAGATGAATCAAGCATTAAGTACACAACGAATGACCTATCGCATTACTAGATCATTAATCAACTAAGATAAGAAACAACCAATCAATATTCAATAGTTAAGTTTCATACTTCCTAAGCAAACACACAAATAAATTAGCCGGACATGGAGAACATGCAAGCATACACACAAATAATCAAAGACATAATTGAATTAATGAAGTAAAGACTTATCTTGATGTAAGATAGGGTTTAAAACCCTAAAATCTTGTACAAGACACCTTAGGTTCGGTTTAGGTTTTCACTCCAAAAGACTCTCCACAAAAGACCGAAAAATTCGGATTCTATATATAAGATTACATATGCGACGGCGCCACCTTATGTTTAGTGACGCCGTCGTGTCGCCGCCATTAGGGTTTCGTCTTGGCCACGTTAACCTTGCGACGGCGTCACCTTATGTCCGTGACGCCGTCCTCTTGACTCGGCGTCGTCGGATTGCATCTAGGCCGTCCGAGTAGCGACGGCCTACTCTTTCACAACTAGACGTCGTCACTTGAAAATACGAGTTTTGAGTTCGAATCGTCACAAAATCTTGGGACGGCGTCGCCATTAGCACCCGCCGTCGCCTTTTAATTTCAAAGAATTGTGAGTGTCTCGATTTTGACTTTGGCCATTTTCTTCATATATTCGCCTTTTCGTCCAAATAAGTGCCATTCCAAAGATTTTGCCTTCAAGAGACCTAAAAGTGAAAAGGAACGATATTAAGCAATAACGGATACAAAAGTGATCAAATAAGGACTTAAACGACCCTCAAAATGGTACCTTTTAAAACCTTATCAAATATCCCTACACTTGTTATTTGCTTGTCCTCAAGCAAATGTGCTTTTAGCCAATTAATTTATAAGTTAGGGGTCATGAAGCATTAATTCAAAACGGTCCACAACACATATAAGCCCGCAAAAGTCATAACAAGCACGGAAATTACATACTAGCACCTCACATGGGGTGTTTGGATACTCACATCTCTCTCGGGTGTATATATGAAATATAACAAAATAGGAAATGGAAGATAAACACTCATTAACCGGTCCTAGTACATAGATTACCATAGGCTTGAGAATAGATCAAACCTCCATCGCTTTGGCGTAAGCACCTAGGAAAGACTATCAAAGAGGTCTTTAAAGGGTTGTAATGTTAGGCTTACGGTAGGGAAATAAAGGGTTTGGTGGGATAGGCTTTTTAGTGGTGGCAAGTCAAAAATCTCTATGTTAAATGCATATGAAGAATGGCGTTGCTAAGCCAAGACTCGACACTCTAAACTCTAGATAACTGAAATAAACAAACATAAATTTAAAGGATAGATGTAGGATGGTAGCCCGTATGTTTTTTTTTTTTTTTTTTTTCACTCTATTTTTTTTTTCTTTTTCTTTTTTTTTTTTTTTTTTTTTTTTTTTTTTTTTTTCATACACTTTTACTCTACCATCCTCTAAGATAACATCAAAATACTAGGGATTTATAGGCATATCCCTACACTTGAGTTTTATTACTCTAACACTAATTTGACCCGAATTGAAAAGATCAAAACACTTGGGGTACATTATTATGCAAACAAAGGAATTTGAATTTTAACGTTCCCTTCCGTCATTTCATAAACTTTAACTTTTCCCATGAATCTCAATCGTCCCAAAGCGTATACAAAGGATATGACTCGACTTAGCAACTTATGCAAGCAACTAGATAATTGAACTAAGGGTTTAGGGTGATAACAAACATTTGCACTAAAAGTGAGTGCATAAGGGGTAGGCTAAGGCGATTTGGGTGTATATTTGGGGTGGGGTGTAAACAATGCTCTTCATTGATATTCGGAAAACCGAAACATCACGAGAACCGCGAAAAGGATAGGCTCGAGGGGTTAACTAGGGTATCGTGTACTAAAGATGAGTACAACGCAAAGGGTGTGGGGAATTACTCAACCGATATGGAAGAAGTAATTATATTACGGTATCAAACAAGGGTTATCCTAATGCCTCTTATCATTTAGTTATTCCTAACTACACAAGTGTAGCCTCACTTGCGATCTCGGAATGCATCACAAAACAAGTTCTAGAATCTAATATACTACCGGTTCACACTCTAAGCATTGAAGATGAATGCTTTAATTCCTACTAATCTAAGGCGATCCTCACATTTGGTGGAATTTGGGTGGTAAAGGGTTTTTGTGCTAGTCATGCAACTTCCTATCCATGAGACGCTTTTGTTAAGACTAATGGCCCACTCCTATATGTCATAAAAATTTTAAATTTGGTGCCAAAATTACCCTAACCGACATTTTCTCATGGTTTATTACACAATCACAATTGGACAAAGCAAATAGTCAAGGATAAGCATAGTTTCAAAGTTCCCGTTTTATTTTCCCTCCCTACACTTAAACTGAACATTGTCCCCAATGTTCCCCGAAAGTATCAAAGTTATGATAAAAGAAGGTAATTAAAAATGAAAGAAACTAGTACTCCCCTGATTAGCTCGGTAAGATCCGTGTAAAGTGGTGGTTAAATCCTTTTCAAGAAGAATTATTGCGTGAAAAGCTCCTTCCAATCTTATGTAATTTCTTCTTGACAAACTAAACCTGCACACTTGAAGAAAACAAACGAAACCTTCGCGTAAAATCGGCGGTAATAATATATATAAGACTCGATTTAAACTAGGATATAATGCTTGTGGAATGGATGTTTACTGAATTTCTAAGAAAATTAAGACACGAAAATTCCAAAATTTATAAGTAGCTCGAAAACGAGAAAAAGTAATCGATGTTTTACTCCTTCCGGCGCCGTCAGTTGCAATCTGACGCCGTCAAAGTTATCCCGACAAAAAGCGGTGCGATTTTCGGAAAAATTCGGAAAATTTACATCTTTAGAATCTGGAAAATTTCGCAAAACATCCATTATGACTCGATACAAGCATTTGACTCGAACAAACAAACATAAATATCTTTTAGTTAATTGTTATTCTCATGTTTACGTTTCTTTTGAAAGCGTGTGTAATCCTCCTACACTTATCCCTTATGTAAAATACCTTTACATGCAATTAAGACGAGGTTAAAAACAAAATAAAGCATTTTACAAATTTAAACATGAGGATAAACAATTAATAAAAGATATAAGACACTAACAAGCAAACAATTAAGCATGGGTTGCCTCCCACGAAGCGCTTTTCTTTATTTAAGAGTCTTGTAGCTAGACTCATAGTCGTGCTCTACGTTTCTCATTACCGCCTCTTGACGGTTTCTAATGGGGATTCCATGTTGTAGAAGTGCCCTAAAATGCGCTTCTCTAAGAGTTCATTCTCTCCCCAATCGGTCCTATATTCCGGTCCTAGGCTCAAGCAATCCTTATAGAATCCGAAAATCTTAGCCATAACATAATCAACACCTTTTTCCTTATCCTCATCATTCCTATAATAGACCGACAGTTTAAGTTCCTTTTCATCATTAGAGAGTGATGAAAACTTCTCAATCTTAAACGGCATTTGGTAAGCTATGTCGTCGGTCTCATTCTTGAATCGCACTACTCTAACGAGGGTCATAGGTCATCCGGTGCTTTCTATGAAAGGTTTTCCTAGAATAACATGGGATAAGCTAGGGTCTATGGCCGTGCTAATATCATCCACAATTATGAAGTCCGTAGGAAACGTGAAACTACCTACATAAACGGGCAATCCCTTAATTCTTCCTAGAAAATTGCAACTAACATTAGGATCATTGGGGTCTTGCCTAGTTGGAATAGGCTTCTTCAATATCCAATTGTAATAGGTGCTAGTCATTATGTTGATTGGGGATTTGCGATCAATGTAGGCTTTGCCACAAAAGGTGTCCTATGACACATGGTATGTTAAGATTCCAAGGGTTCCCAAACTTGATTCGAGGACTTTTCCTAACATACATGTGACGGAGGTCACGCACTAAGTGAGGGTGGCGAGATAGTTCTTCTTCCGTAGGAAATTTGTTGAAATAGTCAATGTCTACTTCATCTACTTCCTCGGGTATTTCCTCATCCGCAAGTGTATAGTCCTCTTCGTCATTTGTTTCATTAGGTTCAACTAAGGCGATGGTATTGACGAATTGGACATGCTTAGTTAGCTTGCTTGGATCCTTAATATCTATACCTGAAGGCTCGGGAGTTGAGATAGCACTAACCTTCTTATCACTATTAGTTATGGCTTTCAAAAGGTTGTCTATTTTCCTATCCATCTCGGCTTGTTGATGGTTAAAGCGGTCCGAGAGCTTAGCCATTTGGGTTTCTTGGGATGCAACTAGGTTTTGCAACATTCCTTCGATGTTTTGTTGGTTAGGACCGTTAGGTGGGGGCCATGAGAAATCATTAGAGGTGAATTCTTTGGTTTGTCCCCAGTAGAAGTCGGGCTTGTTTTTCCATGCTTCACGGGTTTCATTGAAATTCCTAGGTCCGGGTGTTGTAGGGAATCTTCCTCCCGCTCCATTAATACGCGAGGATGCGTAGTCAACAGAAGCGTGTTCGGGGGATCGGGTGCTAGTGCGCGTGTTATGAGGATCACAAAACGGCTCGCACGAGGAAGAAACTTTGTTCACATGGTGTGAAGACTTAGGATTTTCGTAGGAACTCATGAGGAATTTAACTTGATCTTCAAGTTCGATCATCCTACGGTCGGGAGGAGGCAAGGAGATTGCCTTGACGGTTTTGGGCAGCTCACGGGGGTCATCCCAACTTTCGTTGTCATAGAGGGCGAGGTCCTCTATTATTTCCCATGATTCTTCTGCGGTGAGATCACTAAGTTTTCCACCGGCCGCTTGGTCAATGGATCGCTTAGTGAGGAAGTTGACATGATCATAAAAGATTTGGACTTGGAGCCAAAGATCAATGCCGTGATGAGGGACTTTATGAAGTAAGTCCTTGAATCGGGTCCATGCTTTGCGTAGAGAGATTCACCTTGACGTTGTTGGAACATCAAGATGTCATTCCTAAGCTTAGTGGTTCTCCCGGTGGGAAAAATTGAGCAAGGAAGCGAGAAGTAAGATCATCCCAACTTGAGATGGAGCCGTGGAAGTCGCTCAAGCCAATTACTAGCTTGGTCCCGTGAGAGAGAATTGGAAGAGAGCGCAGCGTGGTCTCCCGAGTAGTAGCATCAAGGTCGATGGAATCGACAATTTTGAGAAATCCTCGATGTCGATTTGGATCTTCGGAACGAAGTCCATGGAATGCACATCCGTTTTGCACCAACCGGATGGTGTCGGATCGCAGGGCCGTAGTTTGGGCTTGGTCGGGAAGCTCAATGGTGTTCCTATAGCCTAAGTGGCTTGGTCTCGAATACTCACCAAGAGTACGGGCTCTTGGTGGGTCAATTGGTGGTGGGTTGATGAATGGTGGGTGGTTATCACCTTCCATGATGAAAAGTGATGGGGTCACGAACAAAAGTCACGAAGAAGGGGGATAGACTAAGAGAAGGCTAAAAATGAGAAAAACTTTACTTGATAGGAATCAAGCAAAGAACCTAAACGAGGTGGACTACTAACTAGCTATTCTATTCCCCGGCAGCCGCGCCAAAAACTTGATAACGCTACACGCGTCATTCGGGGTCAAGGAAACTTCCTTTTCTTGAGCAAGTTTTATAACACCCTAGGCGATGAACCTAATCGTTGTAGTGTAGTAATTAGGGTAAGCCACGGGTATTGATATCGTTCTCTAGGGAATAGGAATGCTAGTAAGGAGTTACTACGCTAAGGTTAAGGTTGAGGAAGATTATTTTTATCTTTTATATTTTA
Source organism: Chrysanthemum lavandulifolium (assembly GCA_022545495.1). Classification (NCBI taxonomy): domain Eukaryota; kingdom Viridiplantae; phylum Streptophyta; class Magnoliopsida; order Asterales; family Asteraceae; genus Chrysanthemum; species Chrysanthemum lavandulifolium. Next base: position 235,831,101 of record CM040245.1, on the reverse strand, counting down.
TGAAATGGAAAGGTACGAATCTCGGGTATTGGATTTGGGGGATTGGTATTTCTACCGATTACTCTACTATTATCTAATTATCTAAACTAAGGTTGTGGGAGTCTATGTCTAATTAATGTGTGCTCGTATGATAGTTTAAAGATGTGTTTACTTAGGTTGTATTACTCCTTAATTATCTCCTATTGATGGTTGAGTTGTCACGTCCTTATTCCTAGTTGCGTTGTGTGTCTAAGGTTGTAGGGTATGCGTTTCTCCCTAACTCTTTGAACTTACCAAAGGGTCTCGTCTACAAACCCACTAGGGATGATAAACTCCTACTCTAAGGCGCTCTTTGGATGGTTTAGCCTACAACTACTCAGGTAATTATATTCTAAGGTTCACAAAGATGAATCAAGCATTAAGTACACAACGAATGACCTATCGCATTACTAGATCATTAATCAACTAAGATAAGAAACAACCAATCAATATTCAATAGTTAAGTTTCATACTTCCTAAGCAAACACACAAATAAATTAGCCGGACATGGAGAACATGCAAGCATACACACAAATAATCAAAGACATAATTGAATTAATGAAGTAAAGACTTATCTTGATGTAAGATAGGGTTTAAAACCCTAAAATACTGTACAAGACACCTTAGGTTCGGTTTTAGGTTTTCACTCCAAAAGACTCTCCACAAAAGACTGAAAAATTCGGATTCTATATATAAGATTACATATGCGACGGCGTCACCTTATGTTTAGTGACGCCGTCGTGTCGCCGTCATTAGGGTTTCGTCTTGGCCACGTTAACCTTGCGACGGCGTCACCTTATGTCCGTGACGCCGTCCTCTTCGACTTCGGCGTCGTCGGATTGCATCTAGGCCGTCCGAGTAGCGACGGCCTACTCTTTCACAACTAGACGTCGTCACTTGAAAATACGAGTTTTGAGTTCGAATCGTCACAAAATCTTGGGACGGCGCCGCATTAGCTTTTGACGCCGTCGCCTTTTAATTTTAGCAATTGTGAGTGTCTCGATTTTGACTTTGGCCATTTTCTTCATATATTCGCTTTTCGTCCAAATAAGTGCCATTCCAGATTTTGCCTTCAAGAGACCTAAAAGTGAAAAGGAACGATATTAAGCAATAACGGATACAAAAGTGATCAAATAAGGACTTAAACGACCCCTCAAAATGGTACCTTTTAAAACCTTATCAAAACAAACAACCCGCTGGTAGGGGAGTGCCTTCCACTCAACTCGAGGAGGACACTCGCAAAACACAGCTTTTGTCTGACGGCAAAACGAATGATTCCAAAGACTTAGGGGGAAACAAACAACCCACTGATAGGGATATCACTGCCACCGCTTCTAAGGATAGCACTGAGAATCACCCACCAGTGCTTGAAGGAGCACAGGGGGACAAAGACTTAGAGGGACAAATACTACCCGCTGATACGGAACCCATCACCACCACTGGATTGTTAACTGTTGCTGAGGTCAATGACATCTTATTTTCTGATGAAGAAATTGCTGACAGTGAGGAAGAAATACTCTCAGCTGGAGATGAAATGGATGTTGATGTTCAATCACAAGAACAAGAGCATCAGCCTGATCCACAAGAGACTGAAGAGTCACCTACTCAGCCTGATGATAATGACTCTGACTCCTCTTCTTCATCCTGTCCTAAGGAATTCAGAAAGTATGACAACATTCTTCCACTGACTGAAAGACAGCTGGTTATGTGGATCACCAAGGTTTCCAGGAAGTTATATTCTATTGTTACTGATACTCTATGGGATCAGCATGTTGAAGCAGCTGCCAGCTATGCAGACCTAAAAGATGAAGTGCTCACTGCCAATACTAACACAGACGAGCACAGGGAGCTAATGTATCAACATCTACACAGACTGGATGAAAACCTGGTTAAATTTTTCAAGTACTTTTAGGAGTCTCACACCAAACTAGATGAAATCAGGGATTCTGTTAAAGAAGACCCAGCACTTAACTCCAAATTGCTGGAGGCTACTGAGGTTTACAAGAAAAATTCCTCCGATCTCACCGAATCGATCAACATGCTTAACTCGCAAATATTCGTGGTCTTGATCTTCAATTCGGTCTCTTTAGTCCACAGGATCATTGGATGCTAAAGTTCTTGATCCGCTAAAGCATCGTCCTCTATGGCCAGGAATCTTGGGCCTAGGATGACCGCACTGGAATTATCTCAGGCCACTCTCGCTGAAAAGGTCACCAGTATTCAACAAGATACATCCGACATCAAGACCATGGTCTCGGAGATTTATCAAGCCTTCAAAGTTCAAGCAGATCCTTCTCCCTCAGTCTCCCAAGCAACTTTTGCTCTCACTGACGTTGCAGCAACAGTTAAGGGGGAGAAAGCCACTGAAGAAACTCCTTCTCGCACTGAGGGGGAGCCAACTCAACCTATGTCAGCAACACCACTCTCATCAGTCCCGCCATCAGCAACAACCACAGTGACAACGACAATAGCAACAACAACACCAATAATCATAACTACTCCTCCACTGGTAGCATCTTCTTTGACAGCTTTGGATAAGGAAAAAGCCTTAATGACCACAATAGGGCCCGAGAAGATTCCCTATGTCATCGGCAACACAAAGTACCTACTCACTCGTAGCATTCTAACAACTACCTTGAAAAGGAAGACAAGCGAAAAGAAACCGATCGAGGAGGAAAAGAAAAGCAAAAAGCCTGGTCCAAGTAGTGGTGAAGAAGGTTGAAAAGATTGGGATTGATCCTAAGAAGCTTGAAAAGGACATGCAGGCCAAAGTTTAAAGATGCTCGGTCTCACTGAAATGGTCGCCATGAGAAAGAAGCTTGATGAAAAGAACAAATGGTCACGCCATCGTGCAAGAAAGGATCAACCATTACAACTGGACCATGACAAGCGTAAGGTGCTGAAAAATCATCGATGTAAAAATCATCCCGGATCCAAACCACCGGAAATGAATGTCTAAAGGGGGATGATAAAGGCATTTGAAGTTCATGATCCTTGAAATTTCATCGACTTTGGGATCACTGAACTTGATAAGCTTGGTCCTATCATTGCGAAAAAGCAAAATGCAGTGGTCAAGGAGTCGATGAAATCCCTCAGCAAGCGGTATGAAAGACTAAGGGAAGCACCAGCACAGCTTGGGATACAACCAGCTCTAACCGCAACTCAAGGATCTCAGTCTCAGCCAACCCATGGTAAGAGGAAAAGGGTTGAATCTGGACCTGAAATCAAAGTACCTAGCCTTGACTGCAACAGGGAGCTACCTGAAGGAGTGAAGTTCGTGAATTATCTTTGCATTGAGAAGCCTGAAAGAGGACTTTTCTTTATTGATGTCTTTGGGAACCCAGCATTCCAAAGGTGGAGTGACATTGATCTTGCAGGGGTGGCTACAATGGCAAGCTACCTACCGTGGCCTCTCAAACCAAACTTGAGAAAACATCGGTGTTGTGACCGACCAATGCCAAGATAAGAGAGCACCTTGACAAAGAAACACTCCTCGAAGAAACTAAAGCTAGAAGCACTGGAATCCATCTTGATTGACATCTTATCTGTATCATTTATCTGTTGTACTAGTAATAGGGACTATGTAATCTGATCAATAAACGATGTATGTTTTGCTAAAATATTCAGTGTTCCTTATTATGTTCATTAGTACATTCAGTGTAAGAAGAAGCCATTTGCTCACTTACATTGATCAAACACTTAGGCTATTTATATATCCAAATAGGGGGAGACTGTTGGGTTTAGTGAATACCCAAATCCCTTAAGTCTAGGATTTTAATAGAAAATACCCTAAGTGTTTAGTCCCTTAAACACTAACAAGTCATTGAGTGCATAGTCACTCGGTGAGTCATCTTCGAGGATACTCGAAGAGACAAAGAAGAAGTCTCTCCCTCGAAGGCGGAACTTAGGGGTGAAGATTGAGTCAAGAAGAAGATAGTGGATTCAATGCGTGATGACAATAACTTACTGATTCCCGAATCTCCTCACCAACTAATAACACTGAAGACAAACTAAAGAATGAAGACTGAAGGCTATGAAGACTGAAGAATAAGCGGGACAAGGAGGGATAAGTTTAAACACATAAGACAAAGTCCTTATCAACAAAAGTCAAACTTTCCACAATCGTTAACTATCGTGCTCGGTGTCATCAACGACAAGAAGAAAGCAACCTTGTCACTTGCCCAATATAGCCAATGTAAGCAGAGACAAAATACATCGATGATTTTGTCTTCAGAACTCGTTAGTTGTCCTCTAGGATAGAGCTAAAACCATACTTGTATAAATAGCATAAGAGATGGAGTGGAAGAATAAGAAGCTTGTGGATTAATTGTAAAACACACACACAAGCCATCTTTCACTCTCCAAATACAACTCTGTCCCTGAGATAGCTCAGTGGTTCCTTTGTAGTTTTACTCAGACTTAGACTGAGCTTAGTGAGGAGATACCATACTTTGTCATTTCAATCTCAAGTACTATTCCGCAAGTACTTGGGTAATGTATTCTTTTTTATTTGTTTCTAATATATAAGTTGAAAATTATTCAGTGTGTTTTTACTTACATTATTTCAGTCATTGTTCACAATCAGTTGGTTTATTGCTTTAATTGTTTTTATACGATTGTGAAACGGGAACAACATTATGTAGTTTTTATACGTGCAAGCCTTTGAGTAGTTTTTGTACGTGCAATATTTACAGGAAACAATGAAGGATTGTGATATGGTACCTTAAACATAGTTATGCGGTTCTGCTAGTAAGCGACATGAGCATTGCGAAGACCAAGCATGATTATTTTCTTCTTTTTTTTTAGCTCAGTTAGTTGTTGGATTGCGATAGTCATTGTACTTGCATTTCATACTTGAGAAAGATGTTCGTTTCTACTTTGTGGTTAGGCAAAATACTTGGTCTATATCGATTTAGGGTTGAAATAATAAATAGGTTTCAATTTCAGTTATTTTTTTTTACTAATACTAGTATTTCATGTGTTACTTTTCAGTAAATTTAGGAGACTAAATTGGTATATATAGAGAGTAAATACATATGAACATAATCTTTATTAGTAGACTATAGTGACACATGTATATGTCAGAAATAGTCTCAACCTATCCTGACACTATTAAGTGTCAAAAACTGTGTCACAATGTACTTTTACTACCTGGACTTTTAATGACACTTTTTTATTAGTGAAGGTGAAAAATAAATTATTTAGTGACACTTTTTTGACATTTTCAAACACTTTTTGTGTGTCACTAAAAGACTCTTGTAGTGAGAATCAAAGCTAATAAACGTTCATAGTTTTACTAATACTAATAAGTTAAACGTTAGAACCAATGGGATCAAAGTGCATTTGTCAAGGTCCTCCATATTAACCATTTCTTGACTACCGGTCGATAGAACCAAATATGGGTCAAGACCCAATAGGTGTGACATTTGAAGTTGGAATCTTGAAAAGTTAGATTTAAGCATTCAATTGCTTAAGTTGTTTTTCCAATCAGAAAAAGTCTATATTAACATAATTTAGTCGCACATCTAGGTACCCGCACATCTAGGTACCCGTAATAAGCTGATTGAAAAATAGTAGAAGTTTTGAAGCTCATTGGCTACTTTAATTGAGATCTTCTAGATTCATTTCAATATTTGGATCGTCATGTTCATTATTTAAGTGTTTTGTTTCTTACAACTTGCACTAAACTACTTGACATTTCCTTAAAGTGTGGGTCAATGGAATCAAATATGCAAGACTTTGAATTTTTTTTCCATTGATTAGTATAACCAAACCACCTTTCATTTTTCATTGCTTCAGTTTTATTATTGAGTAAATATAATGGGAGTTCATCTTTAAAATCCATTACTAATCATACATGGTCATATGATGTTTTCGTGAGTTATGAAGGTGGCGATATTATTCAAAGCTTTGTAGATCATCTCTTTCGTGATTTTAAGCGCAAAGGGATTCGTGCTTTCAAAGAAGACGATCATGTGTGTAGAGGCGAAGAGAGATCTCCACAAGTCTTTAGAGCCATTGAACAATCAAGATTTCTGATGGTTATACTCACTGAAGGCTTCTCTTCGTCACCATCGTGTTTGAGGGAGCTTGTGAAGATCATTGAGTACAAGGAGAAATTGCAGGACAAATATCAAATCAACATCGTATATCACAGTTGTAAGCCAGAAATGGTGGTTAAACAAACCGAGAATTATGAAGCAATCTTCAGTAAACATGAAAAACTGGTCAAACGAGAGGTGCCCAAATGGAAGGAAGCTTTGATCAAGGCTGTTAACTTACCTGGATGGGATCTCGAACGTCTGGCCAATGGGTAATCACTGAGGGCTATTCTTCTGCTAGCTTGTCTTCTATTAATGATTTTGCATCCTTATCAATTCTATGATATTAATTTATAATAATCAATAATCTTCTTGAATTCATGTTTGAAATTGAAAACTACAGAAATATTTGGTAGTTATTTTATAAAGAAAATATAGGAATACATAATGAAACTGAACATTAACTAAGAATCAAATTTGCAACTCGTAATTTCTTTATTTGCTCAAAGGACTCCTAAACATTGAACTGATTTCAGCCATGTGCATCTCATAAAAAATCTGATTTAGTTTATTAGGACTTTTACCTTTATAGTTTACTTTTAAATTAAAAAAAAAAAAAAAAAAAAAAAAAAAAAAATCATATATTTTATTAACATAGTAAACCTAAACAACCGCGGATGCCAAAGTTCCAGACTTATGAGGTTAACCTGTCAGTAACTGATCATATGTATCTGTCTTTTGGATTGGCAGCTATGAATCGAAGTTTATTGATATGATCTCAAAACATATCTTTAACGAGTTAAATGTTGGATGTTTACATGTTGGTGAGAAACTAGTTGGAGTACATTCCCGAGCAAAGGAAATGAACTTACTGCAGTTTATTGGATCAAGTAAGGTTCACATGATTGGTATATGTGGTGTTCGGGGCATTGGAAAGACTTTAATTGCCAAAGCTGTTTACAACAGATTATATGCCCACTTTGAAGTTTGCAGCTTCTGTGAAGACGTGAACGAGTTTGTGAAAAAATTTGGTATGGTTCAACTTCAAAGGCAAACTATTGAGGACATGACGAAAGAAGATTTGAAAATATCAAGTGTTGGTGAAGGAAGTAATGCCATGAAAAAATTCATGCTATCTAAGAAGGTCTTGCTGATTCTTGATGATGTTCACGAACGGGACCACTTAGAAGCTTTAGCTGGTTCACATGGTTGGTTTGGTTCAGGAAGTCTGGTTCTTATAACGGGAAAAGATAGACAGCTACTAATTGCTCATGGAGTGGAAAAAGTTTATGATGTGGAACTTATACATGATGATGAAGCTATGGAACTCTTTAATCTGTATGCTTTTAACCATAAACAACGTAAAGAGGACTTTAGAGAACTCTCTGAACAATTAGTTCCATATATGAAGGGTCACCCGTTAGCTCTTAAAGTTTTGGGCTGCTTTCTTTTCGGAAAGACTATGTGTGAATGGGAAAGTGAATTAAGAAGACTTGAAAGATATCCGACTGATGACATTCAAGTGCTGATATCGCGCTTTTCTTTAAATAAGAAACGAAAGGATTCATAGTTTAAACTTCAAACCACAACACTTTTTTTTTTGGGTAACCATGGTTTCCGACCTTTTGGCCGACTAATCCAGGGGTTTGAACCCACCGCCACACAAATTCAAAATGGGTAAAGCCCTCCCTATTTAGGAGGTTGGCGTGGCCAACGCTTTATTTTACTTTCAGTTGAGTTTTATAAAATAAATTGATTTGTTTAGGTATTTTTTTTTTGTTGAATTAAGCATTTGGTTGTTTAATTGATTATGTATTGATCTTAATATTGAGTGTTTTTCATGTTTTTGAATTCCATTTTTTTATAAGATTAGGAATTTAACTGAAAATTCAAATCAAAAGAGCACATAGGCATTTTTGTCATTTCAGTTCGGTCATCAATGAAATGAACTCGAGTTTGCGGTTTTTTGAAACTTTTTTTGCGAGTCTTGTTTTCCCATTTCTGCTAACTTTTTGGGATAGTTTTACGATTTTTTTGTGACGCTTTTTAAAAACTTGAAAACTTTTACAAGAAAGATCACAGATTTTTAAGATCTCTTTTAAGAAAAAGTGTCACTAAAGATAAAAAGAAACTGTCAATAAAAAAATGTAAAAAATCCTAATACTATCATAAACATTTGAAATTTTATGAATAAATGGATATATTTTGGTTAAACCAATTATTGTTTGTCATTTTAAGAATTTGAGTATTTTCCCTTTGAAGAAAGGTGAAAGAAAAAATAAAGAGACAACTTATATTCTCATTTCTTCATTCCTAAATTCTCAAATCAAACACGCCCGACTTACATGTTTTTTCGTAGGAATCATGGTACAAATCAGTGTGCACAATAAGCATGTGAGATATGATAGACTGTAAAGATCAGTTCTCTTTGTATTAGATTAGACGTTGTCGTTTTATAACCGCCGTGAGGAAAGGAATGACACATATTACCATCTTAGATACTCAATCGAGGATATCTTGAGCTCCTCCAACCATTGTTTATAATGTATACCAAAAATCAAAACTTGAATGTTTCTTTTTCGTATCTGAATTAATTCTAACTGTTGACTTTACTTTTGTATGACTTTTCCTCTTCATATTCCATCTCCCACATGTTCAAGTTGCTTCAAAATAATAGTGTTTAATCTTTAGATTCCATAGTTGTTTGATGTCATAATTAGCCTAATCAAAGTCAAAAGTTGACTATAACTATGTCAACCCTTCTGCATTGACTTTATCCTCCATAGATTAATATATTGCACCACGATATCATCTATAATGACATGAATTGCTTCAGGTTGCATATATATATACAGCAAACTGATTTGAGTTTCAAAATAAGGGAAATATAGGAAGCAGGTGCATACAGAAAGGTAAAAATTTAGTAGATTTTTCTTTATTTTTATGTTCCGTTCTTATCTTATACAAGTAATTTGATAAATTACATCTGATTTCATACCCTAGTCAAGCTATTAGAATACTTGATCATGCTCTAAGCATCCTAATTGAAACATAAATACATTTATTCTTGTTAGTTTGAGTGTTAGATTTAAATTGTCTGAAAAGCATCGAACTTTTGCCTTTTCCTTTTTGGGCATCGAACTTTTTTTTCCTTTGTAGAAGACTTTTAATTTTCCTATTGTAGCACAAAATCACACTTAAAGTGTAATTAACCTTCTTAAACCCGTTTTAAGTGTGATTTTGTGTCACAAAGGAAAATTAGGCAAGTTTAATGCTACTATATAGAAAAATTAGGCAAGTTTAGTGCTACCCGTTTAAGTGTGATTTCGACCGTTAATTTTTTATTGCACCGCTAGTCCTTTTAAATCATTTTTAACGACCGTTATTATATTATTGCACCGTTAGTCCTTTTCGCCCGTTTTTACATCGCCGTCCGTTTTGCACGGTTTTGTCCGTTTTACGCGTTTTCTGCTTTTGCACGTTTCGTTCGTTTTACGTTTTCGTCCGTTTTGCGTTTTACGATTTTTAGTTTTTGCGGTTTCGTCCGTTTTACGTTTTCGTCCGTTTTGCACATTTTCGTCCGTTTTGCAGTTTCATCCGTTTTGCACGTTTCGTCCGTTTTGCACGCCGTCCGCGTTTTGCACGCCGTTCGCGTTTTACACGCCGTCCGTTTTTCCGTTTCGTCCGTTTTACGTTTCGTTCGTTTGCATGTTTTACACGATTTTTGAGTTTTGCGGTTTCATCCGTTTTACACGTGCAAAATGAACGAAAACGTGTAAAACGGACGAAACTGCAAAACGGACAAAACGTAAAACGGACGAAACCGTAAAACGGACAAACCGTAAAACGAACAAAACGGACGAAAACGTAAAAACGGGCTAAAAGGACTAACGGTGCAATAATATAATAACGGTCGTTAAAAGCACGAAAAGTACTAACGGTGCAATAAAAAATTAACGGTCGAAATCACACTTAAAACGGGTAGCACTAAACTTGCCTAATTTTCCTATAGTAGCACTAAACTTGCCTAATTTTCCTTTTGTGACACAAAATCACACTTAAAACGGGTTTAAGAAGGTTAATTACACTTTAAGTGTGATTTTGTGTCACAAAAGAAAAATTAGGCAAGTTCAATCTACAATAGGAAAAAAAAGTTCGATGGCCGAAAAGAAAAAGGTGGCAAGTTCGATGCCTTTTCAGACAATTTGCCCTTTCATTAATAATGGCGGGGTGTTTGTATGTGCCTCTTGAAAGTGTTTATTGCGATTAGAAGAGTCATTACTAGTTAATAAGTTTGACAAAATACAATTGTGCTTACAACTTATAATTTGTTTATTTGAAATCTGAGTATAATCAGAATGGCCAAAACACAAAAAACTGATTATTGCGATTTATGAGTTTGTAAACACATCCTAACCACTGTCCACCCCGACAAAGTGACTTCCATAGTATTTTAATTTCAATGGCTCAATGCATCTTGATTCCTGAAATCAGTTCAAAGATACAACCACATTAGAAAGAGTTTCGACCTTTGGCTCATGGATATCTTTGAAGAATAATTTTGTCAATTATAGAGAGATTCTCATTACCATTGCTTGTTTGCTTACATGTTTTTGGTCTTACTATTTGCAGGCTGGTATCTTTCTTTCCTTGATTGGTTGAAACAGGATATTACTTTTGAATATACCTTAGACTTAATATCCATTTGATGGCGCCATCATCTTCACATATTGCTCCAAGTTGGAAATACGATGTCTTTGTTAGTTTCAGAGGTGAAGATATCCGTAAAACATTCGTTGATCATCTCTTCAGTGATTTCAAAAGAAAAGGTATATATGCTTTTAAGGATGATAAAAAGTTAAAGAGAGGAGAAGAGATATCATCTGGACTCTATGAAGCGATTGAACAATCACGGTTTTTGATAGTTATATTCTCAAACGACTACGCTTCATCAACATGGTGTCTGAGGGAGCTTGTGAAGATCCTCAAGTGCAAGAAAATAAATGATAAGTATGAAGTTCGGGCACTCTTTTATAATGTCACACCCGAAGTGGTAAAGAATCAAAGTGGTCCCTACCTCGAAGCCTTCATGAAACATGAAGCTTCAAACAGAATAGAGGCACATGAATGGAAGAAAGCTCTAACCTTGGGTGCAAGTTTATCTGGTTGGAACCTCCAAGCTGGCAATGGGTATTTCCTCAACTTCACGCAATTAATTTCAAAATTAGTTTTAATTAAAGTTTTCAATTCCAGGGTGTTTTTTCCCCAACATTCTTGGAGGACAAGAATTTTGATACAATGAATAAAGACTCGGGTTCCCTCTCTTGGTGTTTTTGTAGTAGGATGATCTAGTTTTTGAATTTTAGTTTTATTAAAAAATGTGCAATCAACAATGTCAAAGTTCTCCATTTCCTTTTTCTACTATAAAGTTGATATTGTTTTGTTGATGGTTATTGTGCAAACATACGTGAAACGTGTATTCTTGCTTCATGACTTTCTCTATAACTATCTTTGTTTGTAATCCATTTGTTGTTCTTATTTATGATTTTGCAGGAACGAGCCTAAGTTTATAGAAAGGATCTCAAATGAAATTTTTTATAAATTAACTAGTGGTGGGCCGTTAGATGCTGGTGAGAACCTGGTAGGATTATACACCCGCGCAAAGCAAATGGACCTTTTGCAATTCATGGGGTCAAGAAAGGTTAATATGATAGGAATATGTGGTATTGGTGGTATAGGAAAGACGACCATTGCCAAAGCCATTTATAACTTACTTCATATACATTTCGAAGCATACAGTTTTTGTGAAGACGTTAAAGGTGTTGAAAAACGATATGGATTGGTCCATCTCCAGGAGAAGCTTCTTGAAGATCTGCTAAGTATACAACCTCCTAAAATACGTAGCATAAGTCGAGGGATAAGCATACTGAAGAGCAGATTGTCAAGAAAAAAGGTACTCAAGCATAACATATCATATCTCATATACAATTCATGGACTTATGCAATCGGTATCTATTTCAAGCATGAAACATATTGTGGTTCCTGATCAAATTTTATTTTGTAAATAATAGCCTTGCCTACTATACTAATTATCGTAAATTACATGAATCTAACAGGTACTTGTTGTACTAGATAGCATGGACAATTACAACCAATTTGAAGCTCTAGTTGGTTCACGTGCTTGGTTTGGTCAGGGAAGTGTTATTATTGTTACTGGTAGAGATAAACAATTGTTTAATGCTAACGGGGTAGAGGAAATATATGAAGTTGAACTTTTATATGATGATGAAGCTCTTGAGCTTTTTAGTCTTTATGCTTTTAGAAATAAACATCCGAAAGAAGAATTTGAAGATCTTGCTAGCCAAGTAGTTGACTATGTCAATGGACTCCCACTTGCTCTTAAGATTTTGGGCAGTTCTCTATTCGGCAAGACGGTAGAGGAATGGGAAAGTCAACTGAAGAAGCTTCGCAGATATCCTCACTCTGAGATACAGCAAGTTCTTCGAATGAGTTATGATGTGCTAGATTTCGATCAACAAAACATCTTTCTTGATATTTCTTGTTTCTTCAAAGGGGAGAAGAGAGATTATGTAATGAAAGTGCTTGATGGTTGTGATTTCGATGCTGCAACGAATATCAGAGTTCTTATGGATATGTCCTTAATATCAATCCATTCTGATAGGATGCAAATGCATGATTTGGTACAAGAGATGGGCTGGCAAATTGTACACGAAGAATCTGAAGACCCTGGAAAGCGGAGCAGATTGTGGTTTTCGACAGATGTGCTTCATGTATTAAACAAGGATAAGGTGACTTCCTGACATTTCTTTCTGCCTTTTTATCCAATTTTCCATCATCTTTTAGAATAGTGAGGGTCCATGCAAATGATGCCGCTTATTTGGTGCATGTTCAGCCAAAATTTCAAAATTATGTAGGCCGAACTAAAACTTTGTAAAGTTGTACAGCATGTGATTGGTGGAACATAATTTCTGATCTAATCTATTCTGCATCTAAAAATATTAATAAATCAAGAAAGGGCTTGACATTTAAGGAAAAATTATAACTTCATCCTCACATGATCGGATTTGGGACAAACATTCAGATAAACTGCTGTAGATCTCCAGCCCAATGAGACTTTTGCTGGTCTCAGATATGCGAATAGAAAAAGCCATTGTTTTAAAAAAAAAATGTGTGTTTTCCCATGCAGTTTCCATGTTCCCACTTATAAGAATCGCCCATTGTGTTGTTATAAGTGTGTGGGCTATGATTTTTTTATCTGAGCTTTCCAAAATCTTGTTTATATTTGATACATAACTAACTTTTCTTATCAAACTGTCCAGGGAACTGAATCCGTTAAAGGCCTTGCTATGGATGTTTCAAGCTCGCATATAAATATTTATGGTAAAACCTTCGAAAAGTTGAATAGTCTTCGACTATTAAACCTTTATATTGGATCCTGGGATAACCTTAGAGATGTCAATGGAAAACTACGTGAAAACAAATTGGGCCTAGAAACCAAAGTGAATGCAATTTCTGGAAGGCTTCAATACTTGTCTTCTGAACTAAGGTTGTTTTGTTGGCATGGGTTCCCTTTCCCAGAATTACCATTGACATTCTACCCAGAGAACCTCGTGATACTTGATTTGTCGTATAGTTATATCAAAGAAATTTGGAGTGGAACAAAGGTATACCCGTAAAAATTCTGTTATATATGTGAGTTTTAATGTGTTTTGGCATTATTCTCCAAGGTGTGCCAAAATTGTATCTGTAAGGTGCATTAAAAACAATTTAAAAAACTTATAATAGGAATTCAGATTAGTAATGTATTGTAAATAGTTTTTGTAATTATATTTTATTTCAAAGGGACACTAATGTGTTTGCGAGTAAACCCAACCCGAAACTGCTTTGAACCCCATTAATGTTTGTGTTTTTGCCCTGTTTTCCACCTCTACAATCTACAATGTCAAATGTTACATTTTATTTCATTTTGTACGCAGGGTTTCAAAAAGTTGATATCAATGAATCTTCGTCGCTGTCGTAACTTAATAAAGACACCAGATTTCACTGAAACTCCGAACCTTGAAGAACTAATACTAGATGGTTGTGAAAGTTTGACTGAAGTTCACCCATCGGTTGAAACTCTCAAGAGACTAATTATATTAAGTTTGAGAAGTTGCACCAGTCTTGTGAGTCCTCCTAACTGCACGGATTGAAATATGTTCAAATTCTTAACCTTTCTGGTTGCAAGAATTTGAACAAATTTCCTGAAGGTCTTGGAAACATGAAAGCTCTAATGGAGCTTCGTGCTGACGGAACTCGAATTGATGAACTCCCTAATTCTTTATCCTCTCTTGGAAATCTTCAAGTTTTTACACTAGGTCAACGAGAAGAGATGCAAACTAAATCATGGGGTTCAGTCCTTTGGCCTTCATTCACACTGAGCACCATTGTCCATCCACCGAGTGCAGTATTTCCTTCTTTATCCAGCTTACGTTTTTTAAGAGATATCGATGTTAGTCATTGCAACCTTATAGAAGCAAGCCTTGATGGAATTGAATGTTTATCGATGCTTAAAACACTAAACCTTAGTGGGAATGATTTCAGAAGTTTGCCAAGTTTTGGTAAACTTTTTAGACTTGAAACACTTGGTCTGGTTGGTTGCAAGAACATTGAAGTGTTGCCAGAACTTCCACCAAACATTCAATTGGTTGAGGCACAAGACTGCGTATCACTGCGGGAATTACCAGCGAAATCAACCACCTATGAAAGTAGCATTCAATGTTTTGACTTCACTAACTGTGCGAAAGTGCTCGACAATCAATCTGTGGAAAATCTGATTGCCGTGTTGCTGCCACAGGTTTTTTCTCTCAGTATTCACTTTTTAATACCTGTCATCAATTGCCCAGGTTTACTATTTTTCAAATAGTAATTGAACATGCATAAGATAAGATAAATGGGACGAAAATTGATATTAAAATTTTAATGCACTGATCCATAAAAAAATTTATTCTGACAAATGATAATGTGCTCATGACCTTTACTTTGTAGGGACGCATTGATCCATATAAAATGGTGACTGTATTACTTCCGGGAAGTAGCATTCCCGGGTGGTTTAGTCATCAAAATAATAGAGACCGCGTAAAAGTGGAGTTACCTACAGATTGGTGTTATGAAAAGTTCAAAGGAATAGCATTTTGTCTTGTTTTTAGTCCAAGAAGACGCAATGGGCGCAAGAGTAGCTATGGGTCAATTGGATATAGATTCAAGAACTTCGATGATACTCCCATTGGGGATTCAACCATTCCAGATTCTATATTTCAATATGAAAACATAGGGATCAAGTCAGATCAGATGTTGTTGAGCTATCATCAATCAGAACTCGATTGGAAGAAAGCCAAGAACTTTATTACGGTTTCATTTGACATCTATGGAGCAGACTGTGTGGTAAAAATGTGTGGCGCTAGATTAGTGTATGAGGATGATGAGCAACAACAAGAAGGTAGGCCTGGTTCAAGAATGATTCAATGGCTACCTCCACCTTCTCAGGCTGAAGATGAGCCACCGGTCAAGAAGAGACACGTTTCGCAGTCCTATTAGCTACATAATTCTGACCAAAGGGCCTCTGGTCTAGCGGTATGGAGGTTTTACCCTCCTAGACAAGGTCTCAAGTTCGAGTCTTGTCTAGGGCGATAGGGGTTTCCTCCCGCGTGCGTAAAGGGAAGGGTGCCATTACCTTCTGGGCTGGATCCAACCTGGTTGTGTGGGCTCGCTACGCCTTCTGGGCTAGGAGCCATGTAGCCACAATTGCCGTTCAAAAAAAACAATTAGCTACATAATTCTGATAAGGTAGGAGAGAAATAATAAAGGGTTAGTGAAATTTGTATTGTGTGCCTTTCTTTTGTCCAATGTGTGCAAGTCTTTAACAAACTTAGGTAGAATATCACATTTATTTTTTCACTCATAAAACAATATCAAAAGTTCTTTTAGCATGACATATATACTTCTTTGTAAGTTTATATTTAAAATAGCCTGAAAACCCTCAAAGTAGCGAATAATCTTCCAAGCGTTTATGCTTTGTTGGTGATTTCTTGTTGTGGATGACGATCTGTGTTAGTGGTGGATAGAAGCCGGCTATGATTGGAGATTGTTATTAGAGTTTTGCCTTAGCCTTGTTTGTAGCAACCTATAGTTGATTCAATGTTTTAGATTCTTCTTACTTTCCTTATCTCTGCTATATAAAGCATAAATGTTTTTGATTAAAACTTATGGGAAAGTTATTTTACATACCAAACTTTCTTACTCATCTACACCATCCATCTAAAAAAAAATTAATGGCTAAGATTAAAAGCAAAAAGCATTTATTATTTCACATATTTGTTATAATTTAAATATCTTTTAAACCGTCAATCGTTAAGCCAAAATAATTACACCATCGCGACGAGCATTTAATTATCTTTATATAGACGGACACTTTGATATACTTTCGAAAAAAGAAAAAAAAAATTGTTTTTTTCACATTTTCGTCTTTTTTTCATTTTTTTTTTCAAATATGAGATTTGCATGAAAATATCACATGTGATTAAACACTAATTTGAATATCACATGTGATATTAGTGTTAAATCACATATGATATCATATGATATGTAATATCACATGTGATATTGTGATATTAGTGTTAAATCATATGTGATTTAACACTAATATCACATGTGATATTCAAATTAGTGTTTAATTATATATAATATGTAATATCACATGTGATATTCGAATTAGTGTTTAATCACATATGATTTTTTTCATACAAATTTCAGTAACGAAAAATAATAGAAAAATGTAAAAAAAAAAGTGAAAAACACGAAGAAAAAAAATTGTCGAAAATATATCAAAGTGCCCATCTATAGAAAGATAATTAAATGTTTGTCGTAATGGTATATTTTTTTCGCTTAACTATTAACGGTTTGAAAGATATTAATATGTAAAAAAAATGAAAGTGGATTTTTTAAATTGTTGAGATTAATCTCATCCATTAAATCAAATAAAATGAAGGAAAGATGGAGAGTGAAGATTGATCCCTTGTTATGTAAATAATGTGTTGTCCTCAAATGATCTTAAATCTATAACTTAAAAACTTAAACATAAGTAATGTTAAATCCCTAAAATACCCTTTTAAAACTTAAATTTCAATCTTTTGTTTAATTTCTCACATAAAAAATCAAAAAATGTTGCATTAACAAAATAATTGTCTTAAAAATATTCCGACTGACAATTTAAAAAATATGTATGACAACTTTTGACAACTTTCTTTGAATGTAGTTTCTAAAAAAGGGGTTTAGGTCATAAAGTAGTCATGTACTTACCCATGTCCCGCCTTAGTACCTAAACTAAAATGTGTTCTATTTTTAGTTACAAATTTTCAAATTATGTCGCAATATGCACACCAATGTTGCAAAAATCGTGAATCGGTAGTCGGGCGGTCGACCACCCTGCAGCGAGTAATCGGTTAAGGCTGGATTAATCGTTGATTAATCGAATTGGCATTTCCTGCAAGTTTTGGGTATTTCTAGAGACCAAACTAAAGATATTAACTGATTTCAAGCCTACAATGTTTCCAAATCTCAATAAAATGCTCCAATTCTGATTATGAGGCTCATTGTGCGTTATAAGTGAAATAAACGATCCCCATTGTGCGTCATAAGTGAAATTATCATTTTTCTAAAGTTGACCTATTCGACCGATTCGGCCGATTTTTGACTGATTTTTGGCCGATATTTTGACCGATTTTCAAAATTCTACAAGGTGTATGGCCGATTACCGATTAATCGGCCGATTCAGCCGATTTTTGCAACACTGATGCACACCGTAACTTTTTTACCATATACATTTTTTTTACCTTTTACCGTCTACGTCATCATTTTTATCTTATGTGGCATCCACATTATGTGTTTAACTAAGACATCGTTCTATAAATAAAAATCACAAAAAAAACTTATTAGTTTTAACAAATTTTAAAGTTAAAGTATGAAACCCGGATAACATATTAGGGTTAACTAAAATCAACAAAATAAAATCAAAAAATCATAAATACTAACCAAAAAATGGTAAAATAGGTAAAAAAAAGAAATAAATGTATATGGTAAAAAGACGATATGGGCGGTAAATAGGTAAAAAAGAAAAAATGTATATGATAAAAAAAAAAATTACACTGTGCATATCAGAACAAAATTTGAAAGTTTGTAACAAAAAATGAAACACTTTTTAGTTTGAGTATTAAGGTGGTACATGGCGGTAAGTACTTGACTACTTAATCTCAAGATTAATAATTTCTAAAAGGGAAAATGACGCAAATAGACCATGGCATACGATGCATATCACTTTCTAGACCACTTTTATTTTTAATTTGAAAATAGACCGAGGCAACATTGTCATTGGGCAACTCATCGACATTGCGACAAGTGTCCGTATGTGTAAGGTATTGTTTTTGGGCAACTAAAAAGCGGTGGGCAACCGTATAATTTTAAAAGGGTTCTATCGTCATTTTACGTTAGACAAAAAGTACACATTTGAATAGTAAAAGTACAGTATCCATTAATTAAGAGAGTTCAAAATCAAAAGTCAACGACCAATAAAGCATCCATAGTTATCGGTTTTCTCTTTTTTCTTCTCATGATACTATTTTCACAAATCAAACCGTCTTCTTCGTCCACCCCCTGTCTTCCTTGTAACGTCGGTTATGTCACCATCTTTAAAGCTACGGTGTTGATTGCAAACCACATTCGATTGATCAAGTTTTAAAAAATGTTCCCAAATATGGTACGTAAATATTGTTCTCGTTGTTTATTACATATGATTATTTCCAATTGGTTACGTGTTATAATAAATCGTTTTGTTATTCGATGAATAGCTATGTTAGATAGGTGTTAATTCCATTTTATAATCCGTTGCTCTTTTTATGTGTATCGATTCGTAATTATGTAGGGTATGATACCTTAGATGTCGTTAGTTAAGTATGTAACATTACTTGGTTCATTAAAAATTTAGTGGCGGTTTGTAGACTAATAAGGGTGGTTTTTCATCAAAAGCTATCTCGATCCTCTGTACTTTGAAACACCAAAGTTGGATCGCAATCCGTTTACCCTTTCAATATCGGTTTGAGTAACTACATCTTCTGCAGGTTCACCAATGTTTAGAGTCTTAGCAATAGGTCTAGGTGCGGGGATAGGGTGAGATTGCTTTTGGTTGACCAATTGTATGGCAATCTCATTGTCGACCTTTTTGGTTTTGGTGTTGGTGTTATTGATGTGGTTATAATTGTAGCAATGGTTGCCTATCACGGTGGAAACGTCTGAGCTGGCGATGGGTATAATAATAGCGGCGGTGGTTACTCCAATACTAGCGGTGGATGCAACAATCTTGGAAGTGGTTGCTGCACCCTTCATTCTCCTTTTCTTCAGCTGCGACCTTTAAAGAATCATCTTGACTCTTGAGGTTTGGAAAATTTATGTTTCCTAGTGAATAATATCAATAACTAATGGAATTTTGAGTTTAGTATTGCAATTAAGTCTAGTTAGAGTATATTCGCATGTGAAGAATATCGAGATTGGCTATTATGTTGATTATTTATGTTTTCACAAATGATATCATAAAATCATAACATAAAATTTGATGCGATAATCTAGTACCTTGTTAATTAGATAAATACTTATTACCTTACATACCTAATCGGTCCAAAATAGCACATTCTTAAACATATACAAAACACATTCATAATCCTAAAATCATCGACATCATTGCAACTTCTTTGAGTCTGTTGATAAGATTTTGGCACATTCAACCATCTCTTGATACTTAGCTTTGACAACGACATTATGATCTTTCAAATTCTTAAAGCGGTTTGCATCTCTTCATACTTCGCTTGACATCGACATTATAATCTTTGTAAATCTTAAAATCAGCTATCGCCTCTTCACACGTTGCTTCCAAATTAGCATTATCATCTTGATCCTCTTGAAAGCGCTTTCATATCTTCATACTCACATTCATACTCGGAAGTTGTTCAATCATTCTCTTCCTCTTATCAATCGACTCTTGTTTCTCTCTAAAATTTCCTTCTATTGGGAAAGTCTTTCCGGCTCACAAGCAATTACCATTCTCTTGAAGCGGTCTATCATGTCTTTAAATAAAGAATCGTGCAAATTAGTACAATTCGGTGCATGTACCATCTTGACACAAAGAACACGCCATTTAAGTAAATGATT
This sequence comes from Chrysanthemum lavandulifolium, assembly GCA_022545495.1. Lineage (NCBI taxonomy): Eukaryota > Viridiplantae > Streptophyta > Magnoliopsida > Asterales > Asteraceae > Chrysanthemum > Chrysanthemum lavandulifolium. The sequence continues at coordinate 235,810,786 of CM040245.1, read as the reverse complement.
GTGATGATTGATAATCTAATTGATCTAAATGTCAATTGACTAAAATATCACGATGAAGTGAAAGGTAAATTTCACAAATGAAAAGGTGTTTTAGTTTTGTGTGAGCAATTTGTATTATTTATTGACAATTTGAATTGGTGTATAGTGTGAATAATCCAAACTAACTGTAATAATTGGTGTTTGCAAATGGGTTTTTGTGGTCACAAAGAGTTAGAGTATCGATGGCCTCTGCATTTACTTTTTGACTTTTTTGTGAACTCTAGCATTTGGCTATTTTGTTTTCACTTTTCACTTTCTTGGTAAGGATGTCGATTGCTTTTTGGGAAATGGTTTTGTATTTTTAAATCAAATTAATAATCTTCAACTATCAACATCCACATTCCTCGAGCATTACCAATGCATCAAGTCATAAAGACTTGATGCATTGAACACAAATAAATGGTTGAGGTAAAAGCTTTTGCAAAACCAACTACTCCTTTGCAAAAAGCATTTGCATATTTAATGTTGGGTGAAAATGAAATTTTATAAATACAAAAGCTTTTGACAATAGCTTCAAACACTTGAAGTCTTTACTAGTGTTTTGTAAAAGTCTTCTTCAAAGTTATTGCCACAATGGAACAAGTCATTTGAATATCTTATTAGAATAGTAAAAAAGTCTTTCACCAAGTTGCCATTGCGGATGCTTACCCTGGCTGACTTTCATCGAAGAATCCAAATAAAAAAATCGTTGTCCTTTTCTTCTTTTTATAAACAAATCCAGGTTTTTTGTACTCTCGGTATGTACTTTGTTACCTTATTCGTTCATATATTTATAGAGTACATGAATATAAATAAGCGTGTAGCTTTATATTTTATATTCTATTATTAAATATTTATTTAATTAAAAGTTATTGAAATTGTTATTAGGGTTTATGTTTTATAGGACATGGCGGAAACCAAAGAAGTCATATTTAAAGTGCACCACAACGGAAATTTGAATTTGACCACTCCGCTATGTAGGCGGTCTCCTTGCGATGTCGGTGTTTTAGCTCCACCGAGGTTGCATTTACCGAGGTGCTTGATCATGTTTTGAATGATATTGGAGGAAAAATGGGCTTTATTTTATCTTTGCCAAATAAGGCACTAGAAGATGGTTTAACATTGTTGCACTGAGACAATGACGTTCGGCGAATGTATGACCTTCTTGATGAGAATGGATCCATGGGCGTCTACATTGTGCACGAGCTACGAGCTTTGTCACAATTTTATTTCAAAAACATGGTATGGCGGGAAGAGGACGGCATGCGGTGCGGTAGTGCAACACCTTTCAAAGAAGGAAGTTAACAAAGCGTGTTTCTATCAAAGCGAAAGAGGTTCGAGATCATAGAAAAAAGGGCTAGTGCACAAGGAATGGTTCCACTGTTATGAATGTTTGTTTCCTTTAAAAATAATTATGAGTTTATCTTGCCAACCATGCGATAGTGCTTCTATGCCAAACTTAGTCTTTATTAGGTTTATGTTGTTAAGTGTATCCTTTATGATCATATGGTTAAGAATTATGGTTGCCCGATCGTACAACAAGTATTGCCCAATTATGGCATTTAGTTGCCCAGTTGCAAATTGGAAGGTGGCACGAGGTTCAAACGAAATTGCCCAATAACTTAAACTTGATTGTCGAATTTTCGTGTGTAGATACTAGATGGCGATAGCAGTTGCGTTTGCTCATTAGAATGTTAAACCATCTTCTAGTGCAAAAATACTAACAATTGGGGCTACAAGAGTTAAAGCAGTTGTTTTGAAAGTATGTGAATCTGTGCAACCAAGGCTACATGGTTTGAACAAATTCTTTAACAAACCAATGCTAGGTTCGCTCAAACCACCGCTAGTGTCGACGCAAATATCAACTTTGTTTACGTTTTCCAAATGACTAGTTGAAGTTCAAATTTTAAAAGTGAAATTTAAAGCGCGGATATGAATGATTTACTTGATTTGTCAAGCGTGCTTAAGCAACTTTTCAAAACCAACAACGAGATGTGGAAGCTACATTTTAGTACAAAAAGGATAATAAAACCGATAAATTCAAATGGTTTGTAATTACGGATAAGTCTTATCCAAATACCAAAAAGGAGAAAAATGCAAGTAAATATTCACGTTCCTTCCTAGAAATTTTATGACAAATCCGGCGGGAAAAATAGATGCCGAGGAGCCTAGGCACGTGCCTACCTACAAAATAGTAAATGGAAATTAATGATACCGCGTGCAAGAACAGTAAAATCCTCGCTATAAAGACGCGAGGAAAATAAATTTAAAGCACATAAAAAAAACAACCATTCATCCACCAACAAAAAACCCCAAAGAGAAGTTGAAGATGTTAACCCGTTGCCCACGCACCGTCGGTTCCAAAAAGCCCAAACATAGCCTAAACCTTTACCCCCAAAAAAAAACATAAGCGCAAAGCGATTCTTTGCGACAAGCTGAAACATGTTCTTAAATGACTACTAATAACAATTAGTCGTTTCTAAGGCGACAAAATTGACCAATCTCGTGACCATTCACAACATTCCTTCAACCAAAACCCGTGTCCTTTGAGGTTTGTGGAAGCCCTTACGACCATATGGCGTACCAAAGGTTGGAGTTTAAACCGATTAGACTCTCATTAGCCATTTGGGATGTTCAAAGTTCGAGCGTTCTTTCTTAACCTCGCTCTTCCGAGCGGAAGAAGGATGTATATCATGGGTATTGGGTGAAGGAGTGGTAGAATGTGCAAAGAGAGGCAAACAACACGGTGAAATTTCGGTCTCGGTCCTCTGTTGATTGCTGCCCGGCCCCAAGCAAGTGTCGTCTACTAATCCTTGCATATCGGGTTGGATAGATTGGGTTAAAGGTAAAATAGCGAGCTTGCGGGCACTGGGATAAATTTTAGAGCAAACCACATAAATAATTCATAAAAAATCCCATGCTATCGTGTAGGGGATGATTGGTGTATTTTGTGACAGTTCTCTCTCCTCACTCTAATTCAAACCTATCACGTCGTCGTGTGGATGTATTTTTACGAATTATTTGTGGTTCTACCATTGCTCTAAAATAAAAGTTCTGCGGATTGGAAAAGCAACCCACTAAAAGCTCTTCGATTACCGCGCATAGAAGGCGGTTACGGGAAACCCATTGAGAAGCCTATCGAACCTGCGGGGAATCCCATATGAAAATCGGCCGCCCGGAGAACCAAGCGACGGAAATCCTTCAAGAAAATGATAGCAAACAAGAAGGAATCCACACTCCCAATTAAGTCGCGTACCACTTGCTAATGTAGTTTTTCTTGCTAGTATCATTGTGTCGGTTTAATATGTAACATTCTAGAATTTCTTGGGTAGGATGTTTTGTATTAGATAAGTATGCTAAGTATAATTATCTTGTATATTGTAAAGGACTCCTTAGCTTATAAAAGGAGGTCCGGGCTAGAGTTTGATATAACTTTTCGGCATATTTAGAGTCGATACACTTCAAGGTTGTAATCGCTAATACTATTGAGTATTCGTGTATTAATATTATATCGGTGGTTATAGACCATAAGTTATTGTAAAACATCAACATCTTCACTTTGGCGTAAGCACATAACGCTTGGGTTATTAGATGTGTAGAGTGAGTTGATTATTTTGAGGTTTATCGACTTTTCTAAGCGTCAAAAATGGTGTCGTGTCTAGATAGTAGATGGCGATAACAGTTGCGTTTCTTGATTAGAATAGCACATTTGGGGATAAATCGTCCAAAAATACTAACAAGCGCTACAAGAGTAAAGCAGTTGTTTTGAAAGTCTGATTAATTTGGATTCAATTGGGGATAAAAAAAATAGAGTTACAACTGCTAGGGCAAAACATAGTTTAGACCCACACACATCATAATTCGCAACACCTAACAATCTGTTGCAATCAATTTCGAAATAAACATCAATGGTGCCCAACTCTTCTGCTGCAACTCACAACATGGTTGCGTTTTTGGAAAAACCAAAGGAGGCTACATGGTTTGAACAAATTCTCAATTATATGCATATGTTAATACGCAACCAGCACACTCTGAGTTTAACAAACCTTTGCTAGGTTCGCTCAAACCACCGCTAGTGTCGACGCAAATATCAACTTTGTTTGTTTTTCCAAATCGGTTATAATAAAAAAAGTCCACGAAGTACAATATGGTTTTTGCGAATTAAAGGTTGACTAGTTGAAGTTCAAATTTTAAAAGTGAAATTTAAAGCGCCGATATGAATGATTTACTTGAGTTTGTCAAGCGTGCATAAGCAACATTTCCAAAACCAACAACGGTGTGGAAGCTACATTTTCCAAAAAAAGTATATAGAGACATAGCAAACTTTCGGTACAAAAAGGATAATAAACCGATAAATTCAAGCGGTTTGTAATTACGGATAAGGCTTATCCAAATACCAAAAAGGTGAACAAATGCAAGTAAATATTCACGTTCCTTCCTAGAAATTTTGGGACAAATCCGCGGGAAAAATAGAAGGGTAGGAGCCTAGGGGCGTGCCTACCCACAAAACGATGGTGGAAATTAATTATACCGCGTGCGAACGGTAAAATCCTCGCTTTAAATACGCGTGGTAAATAAAGGAAAGCACATAAAAACAACCATTCCTCCACCAACAAAAACACCAAAGAGAAGTTGAAGATGTTAACCCGTTGCCCACGCACCGTCGGTTCCAAAAAGCCCATACATAGCCTAAACCTTTACCCCCAAAACAAAAACATAAGCATAAGCGATTCTTTGCCACAAGCTGAAACATGTTCTTAAATGACTACTAATAACAATTAGTCGTTTCTAAATTGTCGAGAATGACGACTAATAACACATCCGCGACCATTCACAACATTCCTTCACCCAAAACCCGTGTCCTTTGAAGTTTGTGGAAGCATGCCCGGACCATATGGCGTACCAAAGGTGGGAGTTTAAACCGATTAGACTCTCATTAGCCATTTGGGATGTTCAAATTCGACCGATTACTTCTTAACCTCGCTCCCAGGCGGAAGAAGGAAGTATATCATGGGTATTGGGTCGAAGGAGTGATAGAATATGCAAAGAGAGGCTTAAAATTATGGTCTGCAGTCCTCATTGATTGGTGCCCGTTTCCGAAGCAAGTGTCGTCTACCAATCTGGCGGATCGGGTTGGATAGGCGAGGTCAAGGTAAAATAGCGAGCTTGCGGGTCGGGATAAAATAAAGAGCAAACCCTTTGCTAATGTAGTTTTCACTTGCTAGTATGATTGTGTCGGTTTAATATGTAACATTCTTGAATTTCTTGGGTAGGATGTTTTGTATTAGATAAGTATGCTAAGTATAATTATCATGTATATTGTAAAGGACTCCTTAGCCTATAAAAGGAGGTCCGAGCTAGAGTCGATACACTCCAAGGTTGTACTCGCTAATACTATTCGATGTATTCGTGTATTAATAATATATGTAGGTCTTTTATAGACCATAACTTATTGGTGTGAATTTAATTTGTTAACATTAATATTTGTTTTCAAACATACTATTCAAGTGAACAACGATGAAGCGGAAATGTCGATGTATTGTAACTAGTTAGATTAAAAAATGTTACATTATTTTTGTTAGGTCACGGATTTTAAAAATACCACAAAATTGTTATAAAGAGCAACACAATTGGTTGCTCTAATTGGTTGATTATATGTGTAGAGTGAGTTTATCATCGGTTTGGCGTAAGTACATAATGCTTCATGTTATTAGATGTGTAGAGTGAGTTGATTATTTTGAGGTTTATCGACTTTTCTAAGCGTCAAAAATGGTACAATGCTTTTATGCTTGATTACTTAAATTAAATATCGTAATTATAAAATGAATTTGTTGCCAAATTACAAGCTGCTAGTTAATTTTACTACGCTAATTATACCGACTACGCTAGTAAAGCTGAATAGGTTGTATACTTACAACTGCTAGTATTATACCCACAAGCGCTAGTTATTATAACAAGCGCTAGTGATAGAAGTTGCCCTACGTTCAACAGTTAGTTGCCAAATTGATATTTGGAAACAAGCGCTAGTTAGCGAGATGAAATAAAAATGGATAATGGCAGCAGAGGAAATACTAAATACGTTGACATACAACGTTTCATCTGACGACAACCTACTACATATTACGATTAGTACATAAACCCTTGATAAGCAGACACACCAAACTTTGTGTACACAAATTTAATTGACGCAGGTATTCAAACCATACATAAAACTACAACCACTAGAACAATTTTACAACGGTGTGACGGAAGATCGGGGAGTTTCAACGACTTCTTAGCGAACTCCCAATTCGTCTTGATATTATCATAACCATCGTCCATCAAATCGGCGTACGATATACATTTTCTTTAACGACGTGGAACAAGCAAGTATAAACTTTATTATGTGTAATTCATTCGTGATCTAGGAAAGGATCGAAAAATCACTTTGTCTGAATCGCCCATGGTGAATGTGGTTGTGTCTAAATCAAATGAAGGTTGTTCCAAAGGTAAAACACTAAGCGTGTGTGCACTGGAAAATCAAATAGTATTGAGATAGAAAAACATGGCGGTTTATGGATGTTTATTTGATACGTATGAAATAGAGTAATAAAGTATTACACTTACTACGGTTTCCGGCTTTTTCAAGTTTGGAGATCCGCGAATCATTTGGACGATGGTGACACGATAATGATCTCGCCAAAATCAACTCCTTTTAGATTGATTAACGAGGGATACAAGCGGCAAAGGGACATTCATCACGGAATTACCATCACGCATCAACTACAACAGTCGAGTTTTGGGTTAGTTTCAAAGATTAAATGTCATTACTGATTACACATATATTTAACATTGTAAAATTAGAAGTGTAAATCTCAAAGCGGTCTTACCGTGCTATAGTCAAAATCAATGTAAGGGTCTCAAGAGATGGAAGTCTTGTCGGTGAAAGATATTGGATGCTATGATTGTCGTGTGACATTGAAATACCGAATGACAAATGTAACTTCTTCAAATTCCTAAGACTTGCAAGATTCCATAGTTTCATCCGTTTGTACTCTCAACATCCAATCTAAGAGACTCGAAAGGGACAACCAACAATTAAATCCTAAAGCTGTCATGGTAAGAAATTTGACTAAACACAATTATAAGCTCAATAAATTTGGAAAACTAGTGAAAACACCAAACTAGGAAAATCACAACAATGAATTTCAAGATGTTTCAATTCAATACGCCCGTAAAGTTGGGTTGGCAATGTAGCGGTTGTCCATACAGTTTCTAAGCTGTCAGTCCACAATTCCTTGCGGTGCCAAAAAATAAGCTAATCACGAATCTCTTCATAATTCAAGTCTTCCATTCCGGACAACGGTTTGGGATCTCTGAGAAGACAAACTTTTTATGGGACCCGTGGCGATTTAAAGTCTAGTAACATGGCTCCCATCAAACTTATATGTTAAATAATAAAGAAATCCTCATCAATTATGACTTGGTGAGCAAGGTCCACTTAAACCTCAATTTGTAGATAAAATAGAGGTGCTCACCACTTACATTATTGGCAACCGATTCAAAATGTTACCGATCATGTATCGGCATGTTGCTAATATAATCTCTCATAATGGTGATAACATTAGCTCGAAAGCGACATGGTTTTCAAGGAAATTTTGTTGGTTTTTAATTGTCGACGGGAGGCTTTGGATGAGGTTGTTGATTTGCAATTGATGGTCGAGCGAGGTGTGTTATGATCATTAAATGTGGTTGTTGGGTTGGTTCATTGATTCGCGCCCAAGATACAAGGTTTTCAAATTTGGTCCGTAAAATATGGCCAAAACCCATTTTACTACCTCCAACTTGGCTAACTGAAATTCCTGCTACCCTGAACATTTAAGGGCGCGGGACGGTACCCTGAACTTGGAAAATTGGTCATTTTACAACCATCCGTTTACTTATCTAGGTCATGTGCCGTTAAATATTTGATGGGCCCAATAAAACCTGTTAGGAATTAAAAATTCCAGGTATTAAAGAGTCAGTCACCTCAAGTATATGTAATCGTTAGAAAGCTCGTGGTCGTAGTTATTTTAAGTTAAGTAGTACTTAGTTAAGTAACACCGTGGAGGACGGACGGGTCTTTACCCACTGTATGCCTGATCCACAGCCCGTTGTGTAGCGTTTTATTGTAAGACTATAAATACTCTATACCTTCCAAGGTAGAGAGTTGGAGCTCATAATAATATTTTCTTTCTCTCACTATAGTTCCCAACTCTCTTCCTTTATCTCACTAGAACTTTCTCTCTCTAACATACTTATACGCCTACTTTGATCATGGTTTAGAGTGTTTGTGAAATCCAATATCTTACAATTGGTATCAAGAGCCATGGTTTGATCACTCATCTTTCATGCTCTTTGTTTTGGTGGATTTCATAAGGTTTTTGGGGTATTAAGGGTTTAGGAGAGTTTGATTCATTTGGACAAATTCTAGTGTTAAAGTTTGAATTTTGCTTGTACTTTTGTGTTTAGGATCATCATATGTGTTTATGTTTTGAATTGGAAGGCTTAAATCATTGTGGTTTGGTTGTTTTGGATTGATAAAGTGGTTATTTGTGAAAGAAGGACGAAGCGAGTTGAGTCTCGGACTTGTTTTTCTTCAAAGCGAGTTGCTTTGTTACTTGATCTTGAGTTGGTACATGCGACTTAGTTGTTTAGCGAGTTGATGTTTATGCGACTTGGGTTCTAAGTGAGTTGTTTCTTTAAGCGACTTGAGATCTAAAGCGACTTAGCTATTTAGCGAGTTGTAACGCTAGCGAGTTAATTTAAGCGACTTAGTGTTCAGCGAGTTGATTGTGTTGCGAGTTGACACTAAGCGAGTTGGCTATTTAGCGACTTGATTCATTAAGCGAGTTGATTGTGATGCGAGTTGATACTAATGCGACTTGGCTATTTAGCGAGTTGACTGCTTAAGCGAGTTGTGTATTTAGCTACGTGTTCATTTAGACTTGTTACTTCTTCGTGATACATTCTTACGGTTGTTCTTTTGGTTTAGTAAAATCCGTGAAAGAATCAATTTCCGGTTTAATCAAAGAATAGTAAAATCCGTAGAATTTGTTATCATGGCAAACATCGTTCCTACCGATTGCCGTCGATGGCGAGGATGTTCAAGCTGGCGGCTCGGATACTAAATCCACCCATGCTTGACGAGCCGACTATGACTCTTGGGCTCAACAAATCGATTATCTTGTCTTGGAAAAGAAAATGGGGTTAATATTCTCAAATCCATTGATGAAGGACCTTACCGAGTTGAAACTACTAGAGATGTACTTGATCTTTGAAGATGGAACTTTGATTTACGGAATGGACGGACCAAAGATGTATGATGAGCTTGATGATAAGGAGAAGAAGAGATTTGATGCGGATATCCGAGCGTCCAACATTATCTTGCAAGGTCTTCAAAGACATCTACAAGCTTATCAATCACAACACAAGCAAAAGGCGTATGGGATAATGTCAAGATGCTTCTCTCGGTTCGAGTTAACTATTGAAGACCGAGAATCACGGTTATATGATGAATTTGAGCACTTCAAGATGAAACCGGATGAGAGTGTTTATGAGTACTATGTGAGGTTTCACAAGCTTGTGAATGACATGAGAAATATTAAGATGACAATGCCGAACATTGGTTGAATTCAAAGTTTGTGAACAATATGAATCGAATGGCACAAGTTCGTCACTTCGTAAAGCTTACCAAAGGATTGAAGAATACAAACTATGAGCAACTCTATGCCTTCCTCCTTGAATGAGAGACATGCTATGTTTGAAAAAGGATTCTTAATCGGTTCAAAACCAACCGAGGAGAGACAAGCTCTTCAAATGACTCAACCGCCTTCTACTCAAACATCGAATCACTACCAAAGCCTCACAAGTCATACCCATAGGTAATGGTAATCACAAACTCATTCGACCCTATGTTCAAACAAGCGTCTTTGATGCACACGTGGGAAACTTCATTAATCAACTAGCTCTTGATTAGTCAAAACATGAACTCTCTTCCACACACCAACAACAATCTCGAAGCGCTTCCAATACACATAATCAAGCCCTTCATCGAGATGGGAAGGTTATGGTGCGGCCGGTTCAAACGACGACGACGAACAAGCAAGAGGTGGGCGGTAGAGGTTATCCGCAAATCGTAGCGAGAGGAAGGAATGGAAATCGGTCAAGCAAAGCCAATCAAATGTTACAATTGTGGAGGTGAGGACACATTGCAAGGAACCGCACATCACCAAAGCGCCCTCGAATCTTTGAGTACTTGAGGATAAGATGTTGCTTGTGCAAGCTCGGGATAATGGGGCGACTTTGGATGAAGAGGAGTTGTTGTTCTTGGTGAGGAAATGCTAAGACATATGATGCGAGATGTGGATGAGCAACCAATTAGGAGATAGCCATAATCATCGAATGCCTTTCAAGTAGGCGATTGTGATGTATATGACTCGATGTTGATGAAGAACCCACTGCACAAACCATCTTCATGGCTAGCATTTCTCCAATGGTCTCCTAAAGACTCTTCATCACCACAAGCTCGTCCATCAAAGACAAACTCATCTCTCGAGGTATTAAAATTATACGATGAAGTTGATGAGCAAAGATACATAACAAAGTACAATCAAGCGTGTTTATTGAATCGATATTGAAAATATGGGTAATATCAATGTTGTCCCATATGATCAATATGTGATACAAAGTGAAAGTGAGATTGTACCAAGTGATGCATCTTCTTTGTCAATAATGATTATGTTTTTGATGAATTCACGCATGTGCCTCGATGATTCGTAATTTCGAACTAAATGCCTATAAAGAGCGTGTTGCTATTTATGAACAACGTGCAAAATTTGAGTTGACCACTCGTGAGCGGAAATGGATGACCAAGTGCGTACAATCATTAGAAAAAGTAATTTTAGAGAAGTATTAAAACAAGAGTTAAATTCCTTGCAAGAAAAGCTTTCTAAAATGCTAAGCAAAAACAAGAACTTCAAGAAAATGTGAAAATGCTTAAGCAAGAATTTAATGCAAAGGAATCAAAACTCTTGAAAGACTTTTCTAATCGAAAACTTTGAAAACAAACTTGAAAACAAGTTGTACATACAAGGAACACCATTCGATTGCTCATGATCACTAAGCATAGAGTCTTAAGCGATAAGCATAGCATTCCCCTTGTTGAGGAACCAAATCCGAGGTCATTAAAAAGGCTAGAAATGCTCATAAGGTTCTTTATGATGGCAAGGAAACCCTTAAACCTAGGCGAAACCTAGTTGCATTGAGTGCACTAAGGAAGATAAGAAATCGGATGAAGTCACTAGGAAAAGATGAACAAGAAATTAGATGATCCTAAATGTAAAGAGAAGAAAATAAAGATCACACCCCATGATTACAAGAAGGAAAATTGGATTTCCTTGAACATGTTTAAGCCTCGGACATTGTTAACACCGAACAAGTGTTCGGAAAAAGATTTAGATAAGCAAAAGCAGAGAATCTAGTTGTAACGAACCCTCCCTTAGGAAAATGCCTAGAGCATTGTGTATCCTCCTAATACACCAATGCATCTTGTTCCTAGAAAATTGCCACTAAAAGCAAGACCTTAATTAGTCAATATGTTATCTTTCAACTATTTGTTGATTTTGAGAAAACTTGCAAGAAAAGGATCACACCCAGCTGGTATTCTTGAAGGAGAAAGGGCTTTGAGCAAACTAAAGAATGTTATTTAAGCGAAGTCATGTCTTTCTTTATCTTGCTAAAAGATCATTTTGAAAGTCTTAAAAGGGAATGAACTTAGACATTAAAGAAATGGAAAAGGAGTTTGATGCAATGATAGTTGAGGTTAGTGACTATGAGCGAGCACTAAAATATAATGAGATTGAGAGGAAGAACTTGCATACATTAAATGAGACTCTTATTCTTGGATGTGTTGCTCAAGATATGTTTTTCATCGCTACAAATTATTCTATTAATGCTTCCCATTTCATGAACTATTTGTTGCCACGAAAGTCTCCCATGATCGTGTCATTGAGCTTGAAAAACTAATTACGAACTAAATGAGAAAATTGAACCGGATGATCACGACAATTTGGTTAAACATTTTTCTAAACTAGAAGTTGAGCATTTTAATTTACAACTAAAATATCAACATCTTAAAGAAAATGTCAAAACTTCAAATATCAAGACATCTCGGATGCTCCGAGTTTGATGCGCTTTTTAAATTAACAAACGTGATGAGCAGATTCAAGCTCATTGCAACACGATCGAAAGTTGAAAGCCCAAATCTCTCAATTAAAGGGTCAAGCGAACAATATGACAGGGCTCCCAAATGCCTCCTCCTCTATATTCTCGGAATTCTCAAACGTTTCATCTTCAAAACTTAGTAAATGCATTACAAAGGAAAGCGAAAGTTTTCTAGAAGAAAATGAAAAGGTTAAACGTCATTTCAATGAGTTATTTGAATCAATAAAGGTCACTCGTAACAAAATAACTAACAAATAGCTTCATTTAAAAGGAAATTGAGAATCAAGAGTCGGTAAAAGGGAAAATGCCAATGACCAATGGGAGAATGGTGTATCAAGGTTCACTCTTGTAATAAATATGCTTTGTGCGTGAAATATGTTCCCCTCATCTCAGGAATAACAAACTTGCTATTCAAACATATTTCTCATCCCTTAAGGATTGTCTAGAATGTCTATGTGAGATTGTTGAAGAGGATAAATTAGAGAAACCACTTGACAATGCAATTGGGCATGCATGCTTATATGCCAAACGATCTCAAGAAATTCTATAATGCTTAATCACTATATGCCCAAAGTCCTTAGGTGAGAGAGTTAATCCTTTGATTCCATGTTCGATGCCTAGTGCCAAGTATGATATTCATTCGATGCCCAATGTTTTGAATGTGAACCTTAGTGTGCCTTTAAGTAGTTGATTCCGGATCATTAATGCTAAGAAAGCGAACTCTAGTGTGCCTTCTAGGAGTACAAATCCCAGCACTTCTAGTGTTAAGAAAGTGAACCTTAGTGTGCATGCATGTAATTCGGATCCCGAACATCTAAAGCAGGAGATGCAAAGAGTATCAAAACCAACTAATGTTCCCATTCCCCTACGAGAGTAATCGGTGACATTAAAGCGGCGGATCAAAGTCTCAAGACAATACAAGAAATGATAGGACCTCGCAAGCTAAGAATGTGCATTGGAAGAGAGTAGAAGAACAATCTAGGAACTTTAAGCTTGAGTCGAATAAAGCGAATCGTGTTGATTCTAGTATTAGCCATAGGCGTCTTGTAATTAATTTGAATTCGATACTATTTGCAAACCTTGTAATGATGTTTGCTTGAATTCATTGCTAATCATGAATGTGGTATGAATACTTTGTCTAATCTTGTCAAATCCCGATGAATCTTGTCAATGAAAAATATCATGCTAAGAAGGCAAAAGGCAAAAGCGAAAGAAAGTTAGAAAACAGTGGAAACCCAGGAAGAACATTTAGTAAGTTAGGCTATCATTGGATACACATTGGTCATAAGACTAATCGGACAATGCCCACTAGAAAATGGATGCCCTCTTGGTAGAACTATTCCTTAAGAAGTGAGCACACTTTGAATAGGGATATCTGAACACTAGTCTTGCATCTATTCATAATGATTCCATTGCCTTAATTTACGATATGAATGCTTCTATTTACGATGTGGGTGTTCCAACCATTGTTACTAACCAAATGGAACCCATTCTTGCATGGGGATCCCAATTATCCGATTATCCATTCTTGTATGTGTTCAACTGCAGATCGTTCAAATCGTTTTGTGGTACCTGGACTCAGGCTGTTCCAAGCATATGACTAGAGATTTTATGTATTTGATTTACTAGAGATTGCGGTTGCTCGAGTTTTCATAGAAAAAAACTAGTACTAATTTATCAATTAATTCTTGGCACGAAATATGTGTATTGGCACCAATCGTCTCATACGTCACATGGATCGATTCGGCATGAACGGGACAACCACAATATTATATTGTCTTACAACCAACTATTAAATTAATTTAATGACACAATAATGGAAGACATAAAAAATGCATTAAGATCAAATCAACATCAAAGTGTTCACAACTCTAAAATCGTTCAAACAAGATAAATCATTGAAGTACAAAAGATCAAACCCTAATCCCGGTTATGATCGCGGGATGTTTAGCCAGACATCATGTTAATGGACATCATCTTTAGTTTTCTTTCTTTTTCTTCTTTTCCGAATGAGAGTAAAATATAAATTGTTGATCCCCTTTTTTTCTTTCTTTCTTTTTTGTCGGCACACAACAACCAAACGAAAACCCCCCATAATTGTTAACATATGAATAATATTTAGAGTAAAAGCTATAAAATAGTCACGTATTTTTAAATTTGTGCCGAATTGAAACACTTACTTTTTTATTCAATGACTTTAACAACGTACTTTTAAATTTAGTTCCAACTTCAACAATATGACCTGAAATGACTATATTACCCTTGTCTTCTTTAAAGTCGTATTGGTGAAGTCGGAACAAAATTTAAAAGTATGTTATTGGAGTCATTGAATAAAAAGGGTAATATAGTCCTTTTAGAGGTAATGTTGGTGAAGTCGTTGGAAGTACGTTGTTGAAATCATTAAATAAAAATATAAGTGTTTCAACTCAGCACAATTTTGTAAGTACGTGGCTATTTTGTAGCTTTTACCCTAATATTTATACTAGAAACATTCAAAGACTTGTCCACATTTCACCCTCGATGTTTCATACTATTGCACAATAGGTCTTGCGGTTTTTTCTCTTTTTCTTTTGGTGGCTTCACACAAACGAACCAACACCAATCATACTAAATTATGATTGGTTGTTGTAATTAACTAGTTATAATGCCTGCGCACGCGCGGGTTTTTATATATTGTGCTTTTTTTTAAATCGATTACTAAATTATTTATTTTATATAGGTTTGTAAATTGTTGATATATGGTAGGGTTTTTTTTTCGTGTGTCGATGCAGGCAATAGACATATAGGTTGGAAGGTGTATGTATGTGCGGATGGTTTTTTTATTTCTTTACATTAGACACAAATATTTTTAAAATCACTCCCGCTTTTTACTAAGTTTTTTTTCTTTATACTTTTGACACTTAAACTTTTATGTTTATTTTTCTTATCTTGACTATATATAAGAACGTTTTTTTAACTATTGCCAATCCGGAATATTTGAGTTTTTTTAGTAAATATTTTAAAATAAAATTAATAATAAATAAATGAAATATTACTTAATATGGGAAGGTTGAGTTTTTTTAAATACGAAGGTCCCCACTTGAGGTTTTGTTTTATTATATAAAAGATTCTAAAGGTGCCAAACATCATACTCTTGTAGGTCTTTAAACCTTCAACTATCACTATTTTGTATACTTGGTCCATACTTCATTTTCTTGGGCTCTAGTCCATTTTCTTGGCAATCACATATAGGATATTCTTTTTTATTATTCATTGATCCAACTTGCCTTCCAATTAAAAGATGTCCTCTTATCTTGTTCCATAATATTTTCTCTTTTCATTTTGTGATGCCAAAATGAACACAGTCGGCCCACTCAGGCACATATAGTGCGTATTCTTAAAATGGATACGTCGTATGTCTTTGAATCGCTTCTTCAGTCTTTATTAGTTAGGGCTCTTATACGGCGTATCTACATAATGTGATACGCCGTATTCTTTAGATAATAAATATTCTTCTCAATAAATAAGTGTAATATACGGCGTATTCCCATCAATTGTATACGTCGTATTCTTCCTCCAAAAATATTATTCGCTCTATTTTCATTGTTTTGACTCCTTTTACGCACAACCTACATAATCACAAAACACCATCAAGTAACATATATAAAGGATAATAATAATGAAAAATTAAGCAATTAACGTGTCATGAGGTGTATGTAAAATGCACCGATGAGTAATCTTGTTATTATTGTTCTTTATTACTCGTAGATTACTCAATGTTATCAGACCAACACTTTCCCCATTGAGAAATCGATTAATCCTTGTTAATAACCTCACAAAAATATCAACTATACCAAAATACTTGTGTGTTCAAAACATTTCAAGCTTCGATTAACCCAAGCTCCTAAGAATCAACAAACTCGTGAATTAAACCCTTCACAAAACCAACAAACACCCTTGGAATCTTGAAACATAATACCCTATTAAGATGAAACCTTTGTTGATGTAAACCCTAGCAACACCGGAACTTGAAACCTAAGTAACAAGCTAGTTGAAAAAACCCTTGATGATGAAGTTCACGAGCATATGGTTGGTGAAACCTTTGAAGTTGATGATGTGGAAGGACAGAAATCATAGAAAAATTCTAGTGGATGAGGTTATTGTTAATACTTGCGTTGGTTTTTATTCTTTCTTACTTGTGAAGAAGAAAAAAGCGAGAACATTGCAAGTTGAATTTGTCTTCTTTTTGGTTTTAAATCATCTAACCTAACAAGCAAAAAAAATAATAAAGAACCCTAACCAAAAACCTTCTAACAAAAATGATCAAAAGAACCCATAAAACCCTTTGATGACACCCTTGCTTAAATAGATCAAAATTATTCACCAAGTAACCTCTTCCAAGCCAAAACCTTGAAATAGAAACCCTTGCAAAACTTTGTCACCTTTGTGTAGAAAACGGAAGGGGTTGAATAGTTTTCAAGATTTAAATTTAGTTTACAAAAACTTTAAGATTGATACATGTGAAACCTTTGGATGTTGAGATATAGATAATGCAAGTTAGTATGAAAAAGCATAAATACGAGAATAGTAAAGAAAACAAAAATATAGAAGCTTGACACAATGATTTATAGTGATTTGGCTACAAGGACACCTTCCTTGCCCTACTCCACTCCCCGAGTATCCAACTCGAGAGTACTTAAGCACTATGTCAACAAGCTCCTGTAACCAGTGGAGAAACCTCACAACGTCGCTTACACTTTTTTAGGTACTAAGCTAAATACCGGGTCCTTTACACGGAAGAACCAATCCAATACAAATACACAACTATCACAACTACTTTATGAATACTAGGAGATGTATCAACAACAATAAATGACTAAGTGGTCTTGTGGTGATGAAGAAGCCGAGCAAACTCTTCTCTTGAAGAATGGATGACTCGTATGCAAGAAATTTGATCTCGTCTTGTAAGAAGAACCTTGAGAAACACAAGAAGAAAGCTACAAGAATGATCCTTGGATCTGAGGTTAGAGAGATATAATAATGAGAGAAGAATTATACAAGAACGGGTGGGGAGTCAAGAAGAAATAGTTCACTATTTATAGGAAATATGTCCACTCTTCAACCGCTTCCACCGGATCCCTTACTAGAGAGATCCGGCCAGTGTATCCAATGGATCCGACAACTGGGTCAGTTCACTCCGGATTTTGGGTTACAATACCGAGTTTTGTGTTATGGGTTATGGACTATGGATCATGGGTACCCAACATGATGTCATGCATGATGCAATACATACTTTGGGTTATGGGTTATGGACTTTGGTCATGGGTCATAGACTTTGGGTCATGGGTCATGGACTTTACCCAACTTGATGTCATGCATGATTTAATGCACATGGGTCATCGGTCATGGGTTTTGGATTTTACCCAACGCATTTACCTACATTACTTATTATCACAAAACAATTTATAACTAAACAAAAATAAGTAAGTAGTAAAAATGGATATAATAACATGTAATCTTTTAGATTTGTACTTGATATAATTTTATGTTGTTATCGAAAAAACTTAGAGAGATCGAGAAATATTAATAAACATTTTTACGGTTTATTAGTATTAACAATCTCCCACTTTTTGTTGATGCATAAAACATAAAATTATAGTGAGTAAAACTTAAGGATTGATGTTTCAATGTTTTGAAAAATTAAAAGATTTAAGTTTTAGTTTTACTCTCTTCTCCCTTTTTTTTGAAACGAAAAGAGTGTCGTAGATAAAGATATGGCGGAATAAAGATTCCAAATGCGAAGTCTCCCTTGACGTGAACTCCCCCTAGAAGAGGACGACAAGTAAATAAATGGAGTCGAAAAACCTACATAAGAAGATATTAGTGATACACAATAAAGCCATATAATGATAATGAATCTAAAGAAGAGAAGTAGGATAAGAGGAGGCCAAGATGTGTAAGACTAATCCTTGTAATAAAATAACAAAATTGTAATGGTAGTTAGGCCACATACACTTGTAAAACTAAGAGCAAGGATTTGTTCTTATAAAGACTAAAAAGATAAAAATGTAAGGAAACTAAGAAAAGAAAAAATAAAAAAAAATAATATTGGTCTTGGATGCTTGCATATCCATTAGAGGTTGAAGTTTCGGTGGGTGATGATACTAATGCGGTTTAAGATATGGTTAAGGATGAAACGCATCTCGTCCCTAATTTCAAGAGCAAATTGCCTAGAACATTGACAATGGTCGAAAAATAGATAATTTGGAAGTGGAGGTAAAGGATCATTGATCTAAGAGGGTTCATATGCTTGCGGAAGTGATGATGGAATGGTTGGTAGAGTGGTATCAACATCCATGGTGTCGCGGATTGACGGTGGTGTATTAACACTCCTAGGTGGAATATCTTCAAGATCATTAAAGAAAGGATTTTGAGAAGTTGGAGGTGTAGAGAAAACTAACTCTTTTGGGTTGATGTTGGATAGGAGTGGTGGTGTTGATTTAGATGTTTGAGTTGGAGCGGGTGGTGGAGTAGAGAAAGGTAGTGGAGTAGTTTTTAGAGTCTTAAAAGTTCCTCTAAGGTGGTTATTATTGGAGCAATGAGAGAATTGACTTGAGTTGTTATATGAGAACTAGGTGGTGAGCTTTGAGGATCTGGTGGAGGTGCTATGTTGTTGTTACTTGGAGGTGAAAAGGTGCTTGGTGGTGAAAAGGTGCTAGGTGGTAATGAGTTGTTTGAAGAGGATATTGGATTGACAAAGCAACAAGATCTAACGCTAATCCGGGAAGTTTTTCTTGCTTTAGGTGGTGGAATGATGGAGGGTGGTAATAAGAAATTGGAGGTTTGAGCATGAGTAGCTTCTTGAATGTGATGTTCAATGATATTTGTTATGTTTTGGAGAGTGTTGATGTCACGAACAGATTTTCACGGGTTTGAGAGAATTCTTGAGTGGTTTTAACTCGTTTGGGTGCCATGATTGTTAAGAAACTGAGATTTGGAAAGGGTGAAGGTGATGAACATGCAAGCATGTTAAGACCTTTTTTATAGAGAGAAATCATGCATTGAAATGAATACTAAAACCACAAAATAAGCCATAATCTAATGATTAGATATGAATTGAATGTATGTAATCATAATAGCTTAAGCACTAAGTCTTAAACTCGGTAAATATTTAAGAGAAAGTAGTAAAAGTAAGAAATTTCAAGTTAAAAACATCAAAAGAAGAGTAAAAATCTCTTCTGTGCAGCCGGATCTCCCAGATCCATCCAAGAAGGGATCCGGCCAGCCTTAACGCATGGATCCGGGTATCTGGTGCAGTCAGAAGCAGATTTTACGTAGAAAAACAATAGGTTCTAGCGTGTGCCTATATGTAAACTATGTGGAGTTACAGTTATCTCGACTCTAGAAGAAAAACAAAGATAGAAATGTAAAATACGTACATATATATGAGATAACCTAAACACTCCTTAAATTTGATGTAGCTACGTTTGAATGTACCTGAAAATACATATTGGTTATGTATTCCTTTTAGCATTAAGAGACATATGAGATGATGCATGAGAAAAGTTTTTACTTTGTATTAACTATGCAGGAAAGATATGAGTGTCCTAAATGTGAGAATTTTAATTTGAAAGTATGGGGTGTAGATTTGGAAAAATCGATTTGTTAGAGATTAAATGCAATTTCTATCTACAAGAAATTATATTTGTTTAAGTTTGAACATAACTCCCCATAGATTTTAATGTTTGTGATTTGTGCAAAATAGAGATCCTAGACTCAGAAGAAGAATTAGAAATGCGTACCTTGTAGAAAGAAGAGTTAGAAGATAGTTTACGATGATTGTTCCATAAGACCTAGTCCTAATCGTAGTAAGTTGAATGGTTCACGCTTCAATGGCTTGGTGAGAATGTCGGCAATGTTGTCTTCGGATGAGACTTTCTCGATTGAAATGTTCCATTTTTAACATTATCTCTTAGGAAGTGGTGGCGTATTTCTATATGTTTGGTGCGAGAATGCAAGACTGGATTCTTGCTAAGATCAATGGCGCCTTTGTTGTTGCAGAGGATGGCAATGTCACTTAGACGGATGTCGTAGTCAACAAGAGCTTGTTTCATCCATAGTGCTTGTTGGCATGCTTTGCCGTGGATACATATTCTGCTTCGGTAGTAGAGATAGCTAGTGCGGTTTGCTTCTTAGAAAACCAAGATGTTAAGCAACATCCCATAAATGTACAAACATCACTTGTACTTTTTTGATCAAATTAATCACATGTTGGTCAGAATCTGCATATACAATAGTTTCTACCCCCGTCCCTTTAAGATACCATAACCCCAATTGAGTTGTACCTTTTATGTACCTAAAGATTCTTTTTATGGCTTCAAGATGAGAAGATTTAGGATCTTCTTGAAAGCGAGCACATAAACACACACTAAACATGATATCCGGCCGACTAGCCGTAAGATAAAGTAAACTACCAATCATACCACGGTATTTGGTGTTATCAACGGATTCACCGTCTTCGTCTTTGGTAAGTTTAGTGTCGGATGACATTGGTGTTTTAATTTGTTTAGAATCTTCTAGTCCTAATTTATTTAACATTTCTTTAATATACTTAGATTGGTTAAAGAAGATACCATCTTCTAATTGTTTGATTTGTAGACCGAGAAAGAAGTTCATTCTCCCATCATACTCATTTCGAACTCGTTGTGCATAATTTTAGAAAAATCATCACACAATTCTTGACAAGTAGATCCGAATATAATATCGTCCACGTATATTTGAACGATGATAATATGTGATTTACTTTTCTTGGTAAATAAAGTGTTATCTACTAATCCCATTGTATATTTATTATCTACAAGAAATGTTTTAAGTCTATCGTACCAAGCTTTAGGAGCTTGTTTAAGACCATAGAGAGCTTTCTTAAGTTTGTAAACATATTCCGGTTTTTCAAAGTCTATGAATCCGGGAGGTTATGACACGTACACTTCTTCATTTATGAACCCGTTTAGAAAAGCACTTGTAACATCCATTTGATAAAGCGATATCTTTAGCACAAGCATAAGCTAGAAGGATTCTTATAGATTCTAATCTAGCTACGGGAGTATAGGTCTCATCAAAATCTATTCCTTATTGTGGATTATAACCTTGCGCAACAAGTCTAGCTTTTTTGCGGAATACTATCCCATTTTCATCTAGTTTGTTTTTGAAAACCCATTTAGTACCGATTATGGTTTGATTTTTAAGAGGTGGAACAAGGTTCCAAACATCATTAGAGATAGATTGATTTAATTCTTCTTGCATTACCATTATCCAACTTTCGTCTTTAATAGCCTCATTAACATATTTGGGTTCTATAGAAGATACAAACAAAAAGATTACTTTGGTTTTGAGCTTTAGAACGTAAAGTTCTTTCACTTATTTTTCCTTTGACTATTTTTAAAGGAGGATTTTAGATTCCTTAATGTTGACAATTTCTTTATTTAATAGTTCATCTTCCTTGTCTTTTATTTTAATTTGGTTATCAAGAATTTGACTTTCTATTATATCATCATCTACGAGAGGTTGGGATTTAGGAGGAGGACTTCGTCGAACTTGACATTTAGAGACTCTTCTATTTTCATGGTTTCTTTGTTTAGAATTACGTAAGCTTTACTATTTGGTGAGTATCCTAAGAAAATACCTTCGATGGATTTAGGATCGAATTTGGTTAGGTAATCTTTGGTGTTTAAAATGAAGCACTTGCTTCCAAAGACTTTAAAGTAATCTAGCGACGGCTTTTTACTTTTAAATAACTCATACGGAGTCATACCTAGGAAAGGTCTAATTAAGATTCTATTTAAGATGTGTGTAGATGTGTCGACGACATTACACCAAAACTTTTGAGGAATTGATTGTTCATTTAGCATGGTTCGACTCATTTCTTGTAGAGTACGATTCTTACGTTCTACTACCCCGTTTGATTGCGGAGTACGTGGAGCCGAGAAATTGTGAGTAATACCATTAGCATCACAAAAGCTCGAATTGTACTTCGTTATCAAACTCCCGACCATGATCCGTACGGATCGACACTATTGGAGAACCTTGTTGTTTTGAATTTTCTTACTTAAGATTTTAAAATGATCAAAAGCTTGGTTTTGTTTTTCAAAAATCTAGTCCATGTATACCTTGAGTAGTCATCAACTATTACCAAAGTACAGAAGTTTCCTCCGTAACTTTGAATAGCCGATGGACCAAATAAATCCATGTGTAAAAGTTCTAGACACTTAGTAGTTGAAACCATGTTTTTAGCTTTATGACTTGCATGGACTTGTTTTCCTATATTACAAGCATCACAAAAATGTTGCTCATATTTTAATTTTGGTAAGTTTCTAACAAGCTCTTTAGATGATAGCGATTGAATAAGTCGCATATTGGCGTGACCCAATCTTCGATGCCATAGGTTTGAAGTATCATCTATCAAAGTTAGACAAAGATTATCTTTAGGCGAGTTACCGATTTTCATTATAAAAAGACCATTTCTCCTAACCCCTTTTCCTATGGTAATCCCGTCTTTAAGTATTTTACTTCCGGTTTCACTAAATAAAACTTCACACTTTTTATCTACTATTTGACTAATACTTAATAAGTTAAAACCTAGATTATCTACGTGACAAACATTGTTAATGGTTAGAGAGTTATGTGAGATCGTACCTTTGCCAATGATCTTGCTTTTGCCATTACCGAACGTTACGTTACCTCCGTCATAAGCCTTGTAGGATGAAAATAGGCTTTTATTTCCAGTCATGTGTCTTGTGCAACCGCTGTCTTTAATCCATTCATTTGGTTCTAGATCAACCTTTAGACAAACCTATAAACACAAAACGACTCAATCATTTGGTCCCCAATATCTCATGGGTCCATTTGCGTTATACAAACCAATTATTTGGTTCACAAAAAGAAATTGGTTCCAAGTTCCAAAGTTAGGTTTTTGGAATTGATAACTGCTGTGAAATCCATTGTTCTATCCCATTTGGTCAAAACTACTTTTGGGTAAGGAGCATTTGGTCTCCTAAATGGTATTGTGGAAGTTGGTCATATATTAGGTCTATTTCTTAGAATTCCTTGACCATAATGTGGTTTATTAACATTTCTAACAGTAACATTAGGCGACTTCTTTTTAGTTACCATTACAAACTCATTTCTAGAAGATTTGGTCAAGTCAAATTTTGGTTTTGCTGTACCAGGTGGCCGGATCCCTTGCTTTTGCCTGGCCGGATCCCTTTTAAAAGGATCCGCCGGATCCGCCACATTAGAAGTATTTTGGATAGTTTGAACAAATTTGGTTGGTTTTTCTTCGCTAGTCGAAGGCATACATTCTATAAAGCCTAAACCAATTTTGTTATTCTTTATTTTTTGAGTATCTATTATTTCATCTAAGTAATTTGTACTAAGTCTAGCTATTTTAGAATCTAGATGATCTATTATCGTTTGGAGATCTACACAAAGTTTGCATTCTAAATTTGCCTCTTTTCCCTTTTCAAGACTCTTTATCTTTTCTTTTAATTCAAAAACTTCATTTTCTAAAAGTTTATTTTTTACTTTTTAGATATTTGTTTTTGTTAATGACTTTAAGGCTAATTTTGCAAAGTTTGTTATATTCTAAGTTTAATGATTCATCATCTAAAGATGAGCTACTATAGTAAGGAGAATCGGAACGTACCTCGTTAGAGTCTTTGGCCATGAGACAAATCTCATCTTTCTCCTCTTCACTTGGACACCATGAACCG
The DNA here is from genome assembly GCA_022545495.1 of Chrysanthemum lavandulifolium. NCBI lineage: Eukaryota > Viridiplantae > Streptophyta > Magnoliopsida > Asterales > Asteraceae > Chrysanthemum > Chrysanthemum lavandulifolium. The sequence continues at coordinate 235,786,778 of CM040245.1, read as the reverse complement.
CTAACAAACGCCTTTTGCTCATTACTTGGGTGTTTGAGACAATCACTAATGAAGTGATTTGGATCACCGCACTTGAAACACTTTCGGTCATCCTTTCCTTTTGTCTTCCTTGAACTTTCGGAAGCCTTTCTTGTCATCATAAGGTTGTTTCACGAACCTTCCTCTTCTTCTAAAGAATTTATTGAAGTCTCTTACCGCCATAGCATACTCTTCATCATCGCTATCCGAGCATGAGGTGTCTTCATCACTTGACTCCTTTTTGGCCTTTAGAGCTAGTGACTTGTACTTTTCTTTCTTTTCTTTTTAGGCCTCGGAGTCTTTTGCCAACACTACTTCATAGACCTTGAGGTTGCCAATGAGCTCGTCGAGAGAAAGGATTGTCAAATCCTTTGATTCTTCTATCGCCATTACCTTTGGTCTCCATTTTGCGGAAGTGCTCTTAAGAATCTCCTGACATGATTACGCTTGGAAAAGGTTTCATCAAGTGCTTGTAATGAAGTAATAATAGTATTAAACTTTGCAAATGCATTATCAATAATTTCATCATCCGCTATTAAGTATTGACCATATTATTGGATAAATAAATCAATTTTATTGTTTTGCACTTGTTTGTTTCCTTGAGGAGTAATCACCAAACAATTTCAAATATCTTTAGCCGTTTTATGCATGAAAATTCTTTCGTATTCCTTTATAGGTAAAGCATTGTATAAAACCATTTTATCCTCATTATTTTTAGAAAGCATTTTCTTTTGTTCATCTTATATACTCAAAGAAATGACCTCATTTTTGTCGGTAGAGATACTCTCAAATACCGCACATAATCCCCATCAACAATAATATTCCAAAGATCAATATCTTTAGATTTCACATATGTTTCAAATCTATTTTTCCAATATATAAAACCGTTAGCTTCAAAGAGTGGTGGTCTTTGCATAGATTGCCCTTCTTTGTAGTTTTCGAAATCCATTTGATCGAAAAAGTTTTAAAATACAATTTACTTAAAAACCCTTTTAGAAAACCTGCTCTTGATGCCAATTGTAGAAAACTAGAAGGGGGTTGAATAGTTTTTACCGATTTAAATTTAGTTTACAAAAACTTTAAGATTGATAGTATGTGAAACCTTTAGATGTTGAGATATAGATAAAGCAAGTTAGTATGAAAAAGAATAAATACGAGAATAGTAAACAAAGAAAAAAGAATATAAGCTTGACACAATGATTTATAGTGGTTCGGCTACAAGGACACCTTCCTTGCCCTACTCCACTCCCCGAGTACCCAACTCGAGAGTTCTTAAGAACTATGTCAACAAGCTCCTTTAACCGGTGGAGAAATCTCACAGCATCGCTTACACTTTTTCCGATACTAAGCTAAATATTGGGTCCTTTACACGAAAGAACCAATCCAACACAACTAGACAAATATCACAACTACTTCATGAATACTATGAGATGTATCAACAACAAGAAACAACTCAGTGGTCTTGTGGTGATGAAGAAGCCGAGCAAACTCTTCTCTTGAAGAATGGATGACTCGTATGCAAGAAATGTGATCTCGTCTTGTAAGAAGAACCTTGAGAAACACAAGAAGAAAGCTACAAGAATGATCCTTAGATCCGAGGTTAGAGAGATATAATAATGAGAGAAGAATTATACAAGAATGGGTGGGAGTCAAGAAGAAATGGTTCACTATTTATAGGAAAATGTCCACTGTTCACCGGTTCCATCGGATCCCTTGAAGAGGATCCGCCGGTGTAATCCAAGGATCCGCAAATGGGTAAACCAGTCCGGATTTTGGGTTACAAAGTGGGTTTTGGGTTATGGGTTATGGACTATGGGTCATGGGTACCCAACATGATGTCATGCATGATGCAATACATACTTTGGGTTATGGGTTATGGACTTTGGGTCATGGGTCATGGACTTGACTTGATGTCATGCATGATGCAATGAGCATGGGCCATGGGTCATGGGTTTTGGATTTTACCCAACACATTTACATACATTACTTATTATTACAAAATAATATATAACTAAACAAATATAAGTAAGTAGTAAAAATGGATATATTAACATGTAATTTTTTAGATTTGTACTTGATATAATCTTATGTTGTTATCAAAAAACTTAAAGAGATCGAGAAATATTACTGCATTAAATAATTTATCTTAAGTGTAAACAATAGAAATAAGACACGGACAATTATATATATATACTAATTACCGGGAAGAAAAAGAATAACTAAACATTAAATGCGATGTTTCCAAACTTGGCAAAAACAGCCGCGAGGTTTAAGTGGACGCAAGAAAGTTAGTCTTCATCATTAATTGCTAACTATAGCAATCGGCAAAAATAGTCCCTAAGGTTCAAGGGCGTTGCAAGGTAAGTCATGTAGAATTAATTGCTAACTATAGCAACTTGGCAAAATTAGTCCCTAAGGTTTAAGTGTAAGCTAAAGTAAGTCGCTTTGAAGTCCGTCCATTGCGTCAGCGCGGGTTCCCATACTCGTTAATACAATTGCAAAAATGCTTATATTTTTATGAGCAATTAATACACGTTTAGTCAATATTTTCTCTAGTCAATATTCTTCTCTTATATATAGATTCGTCAAGCATAGGCAACCAATCTATAAACAACACATAAAACAAAAACTAAACAATCCGTCGTCAATGTACAACGAGCTTAAGAAAGTAGAAATAATTGGTTTGTCCAATCTCATAACCGATTTGGGTCATGAGAGCATCTATTTCATCAACGGATACCTCTTTTATTTCCACATGATCAACAAGGCATTTCTTACCTCCTTGATATATTCTACCTAGAAAGTATTTGAATGTACCTTCATAGTGGAACCTCATACTAAAGGATCTGGTTGACCGCCGTATAAAAATGTACAAAAACAATATTACGATAAAGTTACCTAAAAGGGAATAACTTAAATAATCGTACTAACATATGATTATAATAGACTATAACCAAAAAACACTTACAACATCTCATGATTGCAACTTTTTCCTCAATTACATGGTCATTAAAGAAAGGATATTCTCTAATTCGCCATAGAGTAAATCCAAGGTTAGTGTTTGTTATTTTCTTACTTAGATTATTTGATTTGATGATTGACATTGCATTAGGGTTTTTGGGTAGGTTTCAAAACAAGTTTGGGGATGAGCAATGAGTACACAACTTTGTTATATTCTACATAATGGCGGAAATTAGACAAGACATACGCTATAGTACATCAAGGTAATAAGACTATTCTACCTCAACGATAGAAGGATAACGGGGTTTTCGGAGTATAACGGAACGTTGACATCGGCGTTAATGGTCAAGGGACGAGTTTGGCATATAAACCCCATGTTTTGGACCTCCAGCGATGATAATGCCCAACTTTGTCATTACGAGGTATATAAACCTTATGTGAAAAATGATGACCAAGGCTTTTGAAAAACCAATTTATCATTACGAGGTATGATGTAACACCCCGACCCGACAAGGGTAAAGATATCACAATACGGTTTCATATCAGAACTTTAAATACTATTCAATAGCGGAAGCCTTTACAAAATATTCAAAAGAAAACATAAATAGCTAAACTTCCAAAATAAATCTAAGATCTCTATGGTAAAGTCTTGCTCTCACTCTACTCTCAAACCGGATCGCCTATCCCATAAGCTTATCTTGAGCGCTTAATACCGCCGCGGGAAAAGAAAAGTCTGGTGAGCTTACAAAGCCAGGTGAGCGGATATAACGAAACAAAAGCAAAACAAATATCGAATAACAAAATAAAATGAAATAAAGGCAAAGGATCTTTTAGGATTCTGGAAGCACAAATATACTGTAAATCAAACAACCACACAACTATTTAGACATCACATAGCACATCAATGACACAAACACAAACATATCAGGACAACCAAACACATTTCATACCAAAATAACAGATTACGTATAAGCCAAGCGGAATGTCTAGAGACTAACGGAAAACACTTCTAAACAAATAAACATGGCATTCATACAAATCAATGAAGAAACATTTAAAGCACTCAATTCAATATTATAACGGTGAAATAGCAAACAATCATGGCGAGACCAAATCATAAGCGGATAAATACCCTAATGTATAAGTAAAGTTTACAGATTAACGGAACAATTATACTTACTAAACTTTCGAACAATTGATTATCACTAATGTAGTCATCACTCGGATCAAAGTTCACATAACAATAAGTTAACGAGACAATCGGATGGCGACATGCAAATCATATTTAAACATATTAATCGTATCCTAGCATGGCAACTAGTAATCACTTGAACAAATCGTCATAAGCACATTCTCTAACATATCATATCGAATACATAATGTAAACACTCGAAATACCGAATCATACGAATACTTAACACGATAACAGATAAAGATTTAGTCAACTACCACGAGCCGAAACATATCGATCATAACATATCATAAGTAACCATTTTATTCGGAGGGTGACCTCGGAATACCATATATAATATGAGGAGACCTCGATAACAAATGGAGTAGCTAGCTCCCGAATTTGTGAAGGCGTATTGTATTACACGACATCATTCACCGAAAACATATCGGATAATGATAACGGATCTAGGATGCATCCATCGCCCACGACGAGATATTGGCCATATAACATAATTCGAGCTCATAACAGATAATGAGATAAGGGCGTGGCGAACATCACTCATCGCCTAGAGTCATGTCGAGTGCATCCCGACACGGACATGGAACCCCATGACTAGTTATTATTTGGCTCGGTGTCAAACTAAACTTAGGTCAAGCAGTTATCACGGATCATAATTCATCATAAAGGTCACATATAACTTATCGATAGTTCATATCATAGGTTCATATTCGAGATAGTCGAAGTCGAGGTTCATATCATAGTGGCATATCATACATTCATAAGCGAATTTCATAATCGAAGTTCATAATCAACCATAGCAAAGTTCAACAAATGTGTATATCGAGTCTTCTAACATAAGTTCACATCGGATATTGCATAGTTCACTAGAACATAGTTCGGATAAATAATGGATCAAACATTCGAGAAAAGGGTTCATAGCAATGGCATCGGAAATCCTAATAAGTAAAATAGAAAAGCGAACGAAAAGAACATCATACTGGAACCTTCTTTGAAAAGGTCGAATATCGTATGATAACACAAGTGTTTTAAAGTAAGACGAGAATATCCGTACTTTAAAGCAAATGAAAGGAAAGCAAACGAATGTAGAAATACGAAGATGTAACGTCGCGTCTCCTCCAACGAATCTACACGGATTATGATTTATTTAATACTTATTAACATCATTAATATTATAACGGTTTATCGCATTAATACTTTTAGAGTTGTCGAGAATATTCTCATTTTAGTGACAAGCGAAATTACAACATTTTAGGGCATTCTCATTAATTCTCCAACTTCCTATTTAGGTTCTAGGGTTCCCCTACTCTTTAAATATTACTAAATACGATTAATTTAGCATAATACTTCCTTTAATGATTTCCCAATTTAACCTAGAACGTAAATGATAACAAACCGAAATTAACTTAACTCATGCGTGTCTACAAAATCAATTTACACTTGTTGAACCCGTAATTGCTCGAATTTCAAATCACACCCTTGACATCTTTAGTTTCACAATCAAACCTTACTTTATCAGATTTTACACTTTTAACCCAAAGGTTTTAGAATTTACAAAACGTACCCAAATAAATTAAATACAATTCGAATGGCCCTTTAAATATCCAAAATTACATGTTTAACCCCCACACTTATTTTTATACGTTTAGTACCTTTATTTTACTGTTCACAAAAATAACCTTTAAGTTTCATAATTTACAAAACCAACCCAAAACTTTTATTTAAGGCCGAATAGACAAAATTCAAATACAAGCCCTAAACCTAAGTTTAACCAATCATTAGCTCATCATTACCACTTCATTAATTACCTTCAATGATTACAAGGAAACCCTAGTTCATGAAAAACCCTAATCGCCCCTTTTAAAAACCTTTCCTTTTTATGCGTTTTAGAACAAGAAAAACCCAAGACAATTTATACAAGCTTCGAATTCATAATTATGCATTTTATTCAGGTCTTATAACATGTAATAGCCTCTGGAAAAATCAATTCATGATCTCTAAAAATATTATACGCCCATTCATTATTAATATACGATTTTAGGGTTTTAGGTTTCAAATAATTTCATACGACTTATGAATCATGCATGGCTAATTTTTATGTGTTATATACGACTTGTAGGACTGAATTCAACATTAGGAACATACCCTTGATGAGCTTGAATCGTTAGAACAAAAGAAGCACAAAAACCCTTCTCGACGAAACCCTAATTCACTCAAAACTCACCACGACCAAAACAAAGACTTTGGAACTCAAACACTATTTTTCCCACCTTCTATACCTTGAATCTCGTCCAAGAAAATGGTCTCAAGCTCTGGAAACTAGAAGTCGAATTGTTTAGGGTTTTAGGTGGGTTTGTGATTAATCGGTTATTAGGGATAAATGTGGACCGAATTTTGTATATATACTTGAGCTACTATTTTTCTTGTGGGCTTTATAATACATTGGACTTAAAATAAATGGTCTTTTAATAATATAAATTATATTGGGCTTTTATTTAGTTTTATTTCTTTTATAAAGTTAATTAAATATATTCAGTAATTATAAAAATACAAAACTAATTTTTATAAAGTTGTAAACTATAAAATTACCTTTACAAAGTGTTTAATATTTGTTTAGATCATGTGGGATATTCCTTCAAATTTTCCTGAATTTACATATCTTATTTGGTATTCTTTTTAATTAATTTCTCATACTTTTGATTGTAGGGGTATTTTGGTCTTTTTGTGAACTTTAGAAATTCCAGGTATTACATATGATGACTAGTTTGTAGTTTTGTCTATAAAGATCAACCAAGAATGCTATTCTTGATGATGTGTTTAATATAGATAACAACTTTTGGAGAGTTGTGATATTGGAGTTTACGTATTAAGTCTCTGATTCTTTCGTGCTATAAGTAATGATATTACTAATAAAACTAGGAAGCACATATTAATAATTTATCTATAAGTAAAACATACCTTTGCTATATATTCTTTTTATGATTTTTGAAAATTATAGATTCGAAATTCTTCATGAGCTTTTAAAGTACCCAAATCCTAGCATGAAGAATTCTCAAACGAAAATGTTAGAATGATCTATCACAATCTAACATTTTAAATATAATGATTTCTAAAAACATGACTTTTTGTTTTAAGAAATTTCATTCTTTGTAGTTTTCAAGCATACACGGATCGTATCAAGTTTTTAAAGTACAATATACTATAAGAAACTTGGTAACAAAGCTCTAGTACCAATTGTGGAAAACTATAATGGGGGTTGAATAGTTTTATCGATTAAAACTTCGTTTTAAACTATTTAGATCGACTTATGTCAATCTATTTAAAGTGTGTGTAGGATGATGATAAATAAGCATGTAAACAAGTAATGCAAAGATAAAGAGTAAGAAACACATAACCACGACACGAGTATTTATAGTGGTTCGCTACAAGGACACTTTCCTTGCCCTACTCCACTCCCCGAGTTCCCCACTCAAGAGTTCGTAAGCACTACACAACACAAGCTCCTTAATGTGGCGGAGAAGCCTCAACGCCGCCTACTCTTTATCCGGTACAAGGCTAGACACCGGGTTCTTCCACGAGGTAGAACCAAACCTATCACAACGTCGCCTACGCTTTATCCGGTACAAGGCTAGATACCGAGTTCCATTACAAAGTAGGAACTACTACCCAATACTACACCAATACACGACTACCCCAAAGGAGACACACTCCTTATTACAACATCATAAGGTTATCAATATCCTTTAACCCAAACTATCTATCTTGTACATCGATGCACCATATCGAATGTACTCCCTTGGCACCTTTCACTAATACCTTCGACACGACCTTTTGGCACCTTTCACTAATGCCTTCGACTTGACCATTTGGCACCTTTCACTAATGCCTTCGACTTGACCCTTTGACACATTTCACTAATGCCTTAAACACAACACTTCTAAGGAGGGAGGAAAGAACTATCAACAAGATAACTTCAGTAGTCTTGATGATGACGAAGCTTGGTAACTCATGGACTTGAGCTTGCTCGACTTCAAGAGGTGGTGATCTCGCCTTTAAGAGGAACCTAGAAAATCACACAAACACAAAACTACATAGAAAGATCCTTTGGATATGAGGTTAGAGATATTACAATATTAAGAGAAAGTATGTGTAAAAGGGTGAGTAATAAGAGAAATGGCTCACTATTTATAGGCAAATTTCTCTACTATTCCACAGTTCCATGGATCCTCCCGGAGGATCCGGCTAGTGCAATCAAGGGATCCGGCATTGGGTCGACTTAAGTCCGGATTTTGGGTTGCAAACCGGGTTATGGGTTAAGAACCATGGGTTATGGGTAATGAATTATGGATACCCAACAAGATGCAATGTATCTAGACATTGGGTCATGGGTCTTGTGTCATGGATCATGGATAATACCCAACATAACTTCATGCATGATGTCATGAAATGGGTCATGGGTTATGGATCAAGCTCCATGGGTATGGGTCATGGACTTTGGGTTTTACCCAACAATATTCAATGTATCTAGTCAATGGGTTAAGGACTTAGATTTTTACCCATTACATTACCCATTACAATATAAATATGCATTTCCATATTATGTAAACACTAGTTGTTATACATATGCAATTCTATAAGATGTAAACAATATTACTTGTTTAGTGTTTTATATGAAAATGTAAGTGTGTTAGTAAACTATTGGCTCAAACTATTTACGTATTTTATTTGGTTCGTTAAAATGATTTTACGTATGTTATCGACAAAACATTAAAAATCGTAAAATATAAATAAACGTTTTATGGCTTATTTGTATTAACGAGTTATGACTCGGTTTTTATGTTTATGGGAAGGTATTTGAGTCTACTAATCAGTTAAATGGGCCCCATTGTTCCAAATTTTACATAACACGTGTGAAATTACTAAAATACCACTAAGTGTCAAAGTTGTTATTTTCTTGCTCAAAGCAGGTCCACGAAAAGGGCATATATTTTGATCTACAACTTGGTTTTAATTGTTTCAAAATCCACGTTTAAGTTAAAGTGTCAACTACATTTTCTCTTTTACCTAAAAAGGTGGTTCTATACAAAATTTTGGAGTTTTTACCATTTGAAATATGGTGTGCAAAACTGGAATACTTTTACCGGTTATTCTCTAATTAAATCATCGGGTATCGTTACGGAACGAGCCACCCGGCGAATCAAAGCTAAGACATAGACCTACAACTACGTATTTTTCTCTATGTCTAGTAACCCAATGAGTTTTCCCAATGAATCCGTTTTTGCTACTAATCTAAACAGTCCTACAAAATAGTGATTCAAATCATGTTTTTCTAGAGTTTTTCACCAAGTACAAGATATAATCAAATGAAATAAATGTATAAAACATATAAAAGCATATATAAATGTATATAAATGGATATGAAAATAATTTCCTTACAATGATTTGATGGTGAGAAATGAGACAAAAGCAGAATACTATCCTAGTTTTCTAATCGTTAACACAGTTTACCTAAGTTTCCAAAACAAAACAAACCCTTGAAAACCCTTGATCTATCAAACCAAATACATGAAATAACCCTTGTAAAACTCCAAGAAAACCCAAAAATATGATGAGATATGATATTGTTTGATGGTGAAACACGTGACTACAAACCTAGATGAAATGAACTTAGTAAAAATCAAGATATTGATGTGTTTCTAAGGTGGTGTTGGTTCGGAAATAACAAGAAGAAAGGGAGAAAAGATGTGTGATTTTGGTTTTAGAATGAATCAATAATGAGTTGGCTAGTATTTGTATAATAGGTACATGCAAAGTTGGATGAACAAGTGTCCAAGGGTGTTGTTCTCATGAGACAAATTTCCATGAGGGTGGGCGACCACATGGGGTAGTAGGGGAGGGTTTGTGTAGTTTTTATGTTAAGTGCAAGAGTTTGTTCTATATTTAAAAACTTAAAGTTTTTAAAACACAAAAACGTAATTCCGGGTAATGTAAAAATCCAAAACATGTAAAAATGTCATAAGTTGTCAAATGACTAATTTTAGTATTTTAGATGAGACACGAGCATATCGGGATATTTAAACGACGTTAAACTAAAAACGTAGGTCGTAAACGCGTAAAACGTGAAATGTGCAAAGTTTACTTAAAAATAAAAATGGTAAAAATAAATCAAAATGCATAAACCATGTAGACTGAACATAGTTTAGGGTTAGTTCAAGTTAAATGTACGTTTAACGACGTACGCGGGTTAACCTATCCGGTTACCGTAAAAGTTAATTTACGTGAAATCAAAATAAAAAGTAAAAGTAAGTGGTTAAATAATGACCTGATAATAGGAATTGTTACATCGACTCAATCTGGCGAGATAGCGGCGACAACAACTTTTTCCAACGAGACAACATTCCCGTCTATGTAATGTTATTCTCGAATTTATACAAATTGGGAGAAGAACTAAAACTAAACTAAAGATTCAATAACATATAATAGAATCTCAAGTGGTAGTTTTTTTAGTTGAATGATTGTTACAGAATTACAATATGAAATAAATGAGATACAAATCAAAGCTAAGTATGATTAAACAACTAAATCTATATTTAAGCTACCACAAGGCACCAAAGTTAGTTAAGGAATTTAGTTGGAGTATGTCATGTGCATCTCACGTGACCAGTTCAAAACTTTGCACATGCACCTTACATGCTAACATTTCTCACTCATAACATTGGACCCCTGTTTTAAAAGACCCTGTTTCTGATTTTGAAATTGTAATGATGAGATAGGCAATCAAATTGCGTGAGACGATCAGTGAAAAAAATAGGTTTTTTGAGAGTGTGAAGCGAGTGTTTGAGCGATATGGAGGGAAAACAAAAAAAGAAAGATATACCCTTCCGTGAAGGCGACTAATGAGAAAAATTAAAGGGTGTTAGTAAAAAGGACGATGAGTGTAATAGTAATTAATTCTTAAGGAGTGTTTATTTAAGCTTATATGTGAGATTATAAACTTGTTTGACTTCGGCCTATATTACATGATCCTTAATTTTACGCCTTATACAAATTTATCATATATTCTAGTAAACTTATATAAGCTCATAATTCTCAAAAAAATATAAACACAAAACCAAATAAGCTCGCAAGTCTTCAAGAGCATCCACAATGGGTAAAACAACCAAAATTTATTTACTATTCTACCAAGTCTTTCAAGAAACTTTTGCGTTGTGATATAAGATTTTCTGATAGTTTTCAAGAATTTTTAAAGAAAACTTTGTAATTTCCATTATTCTGCTAAACTAGTCGTTAAATGAGTTTGCATTAAATGGATAAGACTTGATGCATTGTAAATGCTTTAAGAAAAAGATTAATTCACCCACCATTTTTTTAATAAAAATATCATTTTGTACAAAATGTATAAAATACCGTGCAACACTAATTGCCGTATAAAAGTACATGGCATATCATTAGCCCTTTTAAAGAAACACCGAGTGCCATTAAAAGAAGAAAGGAAAAAACAAAATAAAAATCCGGTTTAGTTAGATCGATCTAATAGTTGTAAATGTAAAATTGAGCAACGGACTGAATCAATCAACCAACCAACAACCTCATAATAACAATAATAATAATTTCACACGGGATCTAATTTCTTCCTTACTTGGTTTAAGATCTTCAATTTGATCTGATTGATTGAATCTAAAAAAAAGATGGAGAAATTCGAGGAGTATTTCAGGAGAGCAGATTTGGATAAAGACGGAAGAATCAGCGGAGCTGAAGCCGTTGCTTTTTTCCAGGCTTCCAATTTGCCCAAACCCACTCTCGCTCAGGTCTTGATTAATTTTATTTCATTTTCGATCATAACTGAATTTTGTTATAAAATTAATCATCAATATACAAGTTTACCCATAGGTAAAGGGGACTTTGCTTGTGTCATTTTAGAACAAAAACATGGTTGAGGGTTTTTTTTCTACGCGCTTATAGGATGGTAAAAAAAAAATTGAGTTTATATAGTAAGCCGTGTGAGTTGTAACTACTTTTGGGCGATCAAATACGGAGTCAAACTTGATTTACTCTTTATAAGTCCTCGGTTTTGTACTATCAACTTCCCACTTTGGTCGACTACTTAGACCGTGTGGTTTTACTTGTGATATTCAAGTACTTTCTTGTCTAAGTGTAAAGAGGACTTCTATTTCTTTCTCATTTGAAACTGTGGATTTCCAACCACGAGCTCTTTTAGAAGCCTATTAAGGGCTCTTAGTAATGTCTGATCGTTAGTTTAACTGACTTGAATGTTGCTTGGGCCAACTTGTTGCTTTGGCTGTAACTGTAAGGGTTACTTACACGACTTTGGCTCTTATAGTTTGAATAGGAGAGATGCTTCTTCTATGTTCTAGCAAACTATCATAGTTCCGTGTATTCCGTTATTTGAATTTTTTTTGGATGTTTTGACTTCTGCCCATGTTCAGGTTAATACTTATAGTACCCCCAGAAAAAGTGAGTTTCATCATTTTCACCGTGTCCCATGAAATGAAATTTTAGATTACAGACTCTATGCAGTTACATGTTGTTCTAGAAATGTTTGTTAATGATATCTTATATAATGACAACTTAAAACATAGGCAATTTTATCAATGAATTGTATCAATCACAATCAACTAGTTACCTTTATCCCAAACTTTCTTTTTAGAAGCGACATCGTGTCAACTTCAGTCACAAATCTGTTTTGTGGACAATGGCGATATGACAGTGAAAGTCAAAATTAAACTTGGTCTTTTGTACATACAAAAGGCGTAGTGGTTGATTGCTAATGGACCAACAAAATGTAAATGTAATTTTGCACTTGGCACGTGCTGGATGAGGCTAGTAATAGTTTTGATATAATTGTTGAACTTGATCCCTGTATGAAAACGAGGAGGCATGATGGGGAGACAATGCCTTGATAATGATTACTGGTCCAATGTTATTTCTGATTTTTTAAGTGAAAGCAATATTAAGGTCTTAGAACTTACAATTTGGTCCAAACCGTGTGATAGTTCCTTAGAGTAATCCTTCGGTAACAAGTGATAATGATACCAACCTAAAGAGTTTTGCACTGGTTAAGTCTCTACCCATGAACAGTTGAGCCAGGTGCGATCTCACTTTCGAGGTTAAGCTAGACATTTAAACTATTTTTAGGCAAGCGTATAGCTGGTTATGTGAATGTCAAGCACAATCTTTCTGTTTATTTACATTCAATAGTGGATTTTTTTAAAATTATTTTGATATCGTATTTCCGTGAGCATGCATTTTAACATGTATAGGTACCAAGGGCTGAGTAATGTATCAAAACAGGTTTGTGGGATTACTATTAAAATAATAATTTATTTAATTTCAATAGAATGATTTACAAGCTTGTGGGATTTGAATATGCTTGAGACACTTCTGACCTATTAGACCCATTTGATTTCTTGGAAATATTGTAACCCTAGTCATACTATGTTAGTAGGCGAGTCAAAATTGTTGCAGCTAGACATTATCCAGAATAACTGCTGCATACTATATACTTTAGTGTTGATTGACTGAGATTTGCAGCTTTTGCTTCTCTTTATTGTTTCTGCAGTATTAGATGTTAAGGTTGTAGATGTAGTCATATATATAGGATTCTAACAAGAAGTTTCAGGGAATGATTAGACAGATCTTAGTGATTTGGTCTCTCATTCTTCTTGTATGTCTTTTATCTCTGATTGAATCCTATCTATGTTTACAATCCTAAGAAGATTATAGGAGTATATGAACAGTTTAACCATGCATCTGGGTCATGTTATATGATAATATATTATTTGATTGCAGATATGGCAGCACGCTGATCAGAACCGCACTGGCTTCCTTGGCCGTCAGGAATTCTATAACGCTCTTAAGCTTGTAACTGTTGCACAAAGTAAAGAGAACTAACACCAGATATAGTAAAGGCGGCATTATATGGACCTGCTTCATCTAAAATACCTGCTCCACAGATTAATCTTGCAGCTCTGCCTCCAGTTCAACCAAATGCAATGGGACCACGTCCTCCACACAGCAGCCTGGGATTGTCAATTCAATGGCCCCACGCCCTCCACGCAACAGCCAGGGTTGTCAATTCAATGCAAACTCAAACTTTCGGCATAAGATCACAGTGGCCTCCTAATTCAATGGCTCCTTCAGTTGCTCCACCTTCTGCACAGTATTTTGCACCTCAAGGAAATCAGTCAATGAGGCCGCCACCTCAGAGCGGTCCTCTTCCATCACAGGGTGTTGGTGGTCCTAGTTTTCCGGCAGGTGGTGGTCTGGCGGTCCTGGACTATCAAACTCTAATGTCTCAGGTGATTGGCTTGGGGGCAGAGGTGTTGGGGCTACTGTGCGAAACCCCAAGAGCCACTATCATCCTCATCTTTCACAGCTCCTAGACCATCGGTTGGAGGAAATGCAATTACTTCTGCCCCTATGTTTGGCGGTGATTTGTTTCTGCTTCCCAATCTATATCCAAACCGTCATCATCCTCAATGCCAACACCAACTGCAAGCATTCCACCTGTTTCTTCTGCAATTGCTCCTGTAACTTCTGAGCCCCAGACTCCAGCGAAGATAGACCCACTTGGTGCATTGAATGCTTTACAAGGCAACCCACAGGTGCTCCAGTACAGTCAGCGGGCCATCTCTACCAAGACCAAATCAACAGGCCCCGACTCAAAATGCTCCAGTACAGTCAGGTGGGCCATCGTTACCTCAGTGGCCAAAAATGACGCGGGCTGGTGTTAACAAGTATATGAAAGTGTTCATGGAAGTCGACTCTGACAGAGATGGGAAAATCACTGGTGATCAGGCTCGTAGCTTATTTTTAAGTTGGAGACTACCAAGAGGTAAATGATTTACTCGATTTCCTATAAAAACGACAAGCCATAATGCTGTTATTGTTCTTCGACAGAAATTCTGAAACAGGTGTGGGACTTGTCTGATCAAGATAATGACAGCATGCTTTCCCTGAGGGAGTTCTGTATCGCTCTCTATCTGATGGAGCGGTACAGAGAAGGCCAGAATCTTCCACCAACACTTCCTAGTAATGTCTTGCTTGATGAAGCTCTGCTGTCTCTCACGGGCCCACCCAATCCTTCTTATAGACCTGCTGCTGGTTGGGGAGCTAATCCTGGTATACCTCTATACATCATGTAGACATATATTTAGAGTTGCAAAATGGGGGGTCGGGTGGCTTGAGACGTGTCAAACGGGTTGTGTTGAAACATGTTAGTTTTAGTAAGGTCAAAACACGTCGGGTTGAGGTGTCGTTTTATTATTACTGTTATTTGTAAACGACGTAAACACATGAAAATGTTAATTCAAATACTATTGTTACTGATACTGCTACTTTCCAAAATGGGTAGTTCAAATCGCTTTATTAATACACTTACTCGTGAAAGGAGCAGAAAAATCCCTCAGATAGTTGAGAAATTAAAAATCGTTTTGAATGTTATCGAACCTTTTGTCTTCAGGTTCTGCACCCCAGCAGCCAGGGATGCCTGGCGCCCAACAAATGTTGCATGCTAATGTGAGGCCTCCCATGCCTGGTGCCCAGCCAATGCAATATAATCAGCCTAAAGGACCGATGCCCCACATGGATAACTCTCATGCACATCAGCTCAGTAATGGTGATCAGAATACTTCTCGCTCAGTTGCACTAGAGACAAACGAAGCAGAAAAAGTGGTAAAGTTCATTTGTTCCTGATAGATTTGGAATTTAATTACGCATATACTGTCAATTTAAGCCTTGAACTTCTGAATTATTATGAAGTATGAATAGAAGATGCTTTATCTGCGTTATAACAGCCTAACATGCGTCTTATTTTGGATATAAACCAGTTAATTTAGTTGAACCATTCTTTTAAAGATTTTATCCATGCGACTTTTTTTATCTTCTTTAGAATGCGCGCTCACTGTCGTTGGTTTCCATTGGTGTTAAAAGGTTGAAGATAAGAAGGAAATTCTGGATTCTAGAGAAAAGATGGCCTTCTACAGGAACAAAATGCAAGATCTTGTGAGTAGCCCATAAATTTACTGCGTTATACACTATATATGGGAAGACATGTATTCACCTCCTTTTCTTTACCAGGTTTTATACAAAAGCAGATGTGATAACCGCCTTAATGAGATTACAGAACGAGCATTAGCTGATAAACGTGAGGTATATTGGCGATTTGAAAAAATGTCTTTTTTCTATCTTTTGATTTGTGGTTTTTCGTGGTCCTTGAGATTTGTCATTATCTAATTCCAGGCAGAGATGCTTGCTAAGAAATATGAAGAGAAGTACAAACAGGTGGCAGAAGTGGCCTCTAAGTTAACTATTGAGGAGGCATCTTTCCGTGATATTCAGGTAAAATCCTCCTTTATATTCTCACACAAAATAAATTATATTTGCACCTAGAAAAACGATAAAAAACTATACAACTTGACAATAAAATGGTTTCAGTTGCGATTGCTAATGCCCCTTCCATAGTTCACCAACATTTTTATTTACCATGCTGTGGGTGTTGTCCCTTTTCGTCTTATGTCAAAAAAATGGGACCAGACTCACGAGCACATTGCTACAAGTCTATAATTCTCATGCCATAAAAGAAGTAATGAACGGAAAATGCTGGGAATTATGGGTGGCACATGGATGGGCTGGGTAATGGGTTTGGATTGTGTTGGGGTTGACGTGTTGACAAATTTGTTCTTTTTATTTTATTAAAGATAAATTTATTTAAGTTTGTTACAATGCCTATTAATTTTGTTTAAACAAGTCAATTTAGTATGTTGTTACAATGCCTATTAATTGCTCCCTCTACTTTAAAATTGCTAAATGGCCTTTGAAATAGCATTGCGTTATTACTTTCTACTGGACTGGCAGCTTAGTGCACTTTAGATCTATTTTATGTGATTGGTGTGAGCATATTTTTTATAAGAAAAAGGGGCAGGTGGGAGTTGAAGCACATTAATCGTAACATGGAATACATTCCCATCTTTTTGCTAATTGAATTAAATTTTCTGTTGACTTTTAGGAAAGGAAGATGGAGTTGAATCAGGCACTTGTGAAAATGGATCAGGGTGGCAGCGCTGATGGTATCCTTCAAGTAAGTTCAATCACTTCCATATGATCCCGGTAACGGGATTTTAGTAAGTTTAAGGACGGCTTGAGTGACCCATCATTTTTTCACCTTTTGTTTTAATCAAATAAATATAAAATAATAAATCATTAAACATATATTCGGCTGACCTAGGTTCGTGCTGATCGTATCAATCCGATCTCGAGGAACTACTGAAGGCTTTAACTGAGCGTTGCAAAAACATGGAATTGATGTCAAGTCAACTGCAGTTATTGAGCTTCCAAAGGGTATCATCTTTCATCTCATGCGATCAGGAATACTCCATTAGCAATAATGTCACTGTATCTGTATAATATTATAATAAAATGGAGTTCACCTATTTTGTTTGTCTGTCAAGGTTGGCAACCTGGAGTTCCAGAGATATCTGCAGTGTGGGATGAGGATTGGGATAAATTCGAAGACGAAGGTATGACGCTCTTTATTTTATAGCAACTATTTATCAGAGAAAGAGCAATGTCAGCTCATTTTTGTTAAAAGATATCAGCGTTGGTGGGTCAATCCGACCCGTGTGGCCGTGTTCCACACAAAATATCCGTTTTGACTCAAACAATCTATTTTATTAGTTAATTACGTAGTAATATATTTTGCTACCTCTATATGTTCTCACATAATTCTCTTCAACCACATTTGCACTTTGCACTAAACTAGTTTGTAATGACAGGTTTCTCATTTGATGCTACGGTGCCTGCAAATGCCAAATCAACATCTCAGGCAGAAAACTCGGCTCCGATGGACGATGTTTCCGAGGATTCATATTCAAATGCTGACAGGAAGTCAGAGAAGCCTTCGAGACTGAATCAGCATATGCACATAGTGAAGATGAGTCGGCTAAAAGTCCAGCTGGTAGTCCCACGGCGCAAAAAATATTTGAAAGTCCAACCAAGGAGGATTCATTTAACCATTTCGGAAAGAGCTTTGATGCTGACACAGAAAGGTACCAATTGGATTCAGTTTATGGTCTGATCTTTCATTGTCTAAATACAACCAAACGTGTACCTATACCTTGTTTGCTGGAAAGATCTAAACATGCACTAGTCTATTGCTCTTGTTTATTGAGTTCAATCTTCTTCTGTTAGGGTTTTGATGACCAAGGATGGGGTACTTTTGACAACAATGATGATGTAGATTCGTGTGGGATTCAATAGTGACACAGCTAAGGTAAGTTCATATATATATATATATATTTTTCAGTTATATATCATTGCATTCAATGGATAGTGTGTATAAGGTTATAGAAGGGTATTACAACGTAAGGTGGAAAAATGCTACATATGTGCTACTAAATGAAAAGATAAATAAACGCTTTATAGTGAAAATTAATACAGTACATCTCAACTTACTGCTCTAGAGTGGACCTGGAAACTGAACCAATCTAAAACTCGTTTTGTATCAGTTGCGAACCGTTTTGGTATTGTATGTCATAATTTGAAAAATATAAACCTAGAACAAAGCTGTTTGGAGTTTAAAAGAAAATAGAAACCTATCTCTATTATGAATGATACCTATGCCCTTGCAAATAACCCGTTTATACAGGATGCGAACATGAGAAGCATGGAGAGTTATTTCTTTGACTCCAGTAGCTTCACTGCAAGTCCAAGGAAAAGTGATTCCCGCAAGGCAGTAATAGTTTCTTCCAGAAAAAGAGTCCATTTGGGTTTGATGATTCGGTTCCTGGCTCACCAGCTTCTCGAGCTGGCACCTCCTGCGATACAGTGGGGAGGAGCAGAGAATTCTTTCTTTGATAATTTCTCGAGATACGATTCCTTCAGTGCCACTGACCGAGGTTCTCCAAAACAAGAAACCTTCTCAAGATTTGATTCCATGAGCAGCTCCACACAGGATAATAACTTCTCAAGATTCGACTCAATGAGCAGCACGACACAAGATCGTAGTTTCGCAAGGTTTGATTCAATGAGTAGCAATGCGGGTTTTGACCATGGTCATACATACTCATTTGATGACTCAGATCCCTTTGGGTCAAGCGGACCGTTTAAGGTGTCGTCAGAAAGTCAAACGGGGAAAAATGAAACTGATAAATGGGCATTTTAGTTTGGAGTTTGGCGGTGTTATTATACTGTGAAGAGGGTTTTGTATTCATGAAGGATTACCATGTATTTTTTTTTCTTCTACCGGCTTGATAGTTTGTGTTTGTATCATTTGCTCGTCTTTGATACCATTGCATGGGAACTTTGCGATATTTCTTTGGTATAATCTTGACTAGAAATTCTACTATTGGATTGAGATTACTATAAATATCTGGTTTTGACTGTTAGATGCTTATTGTGAAAATAATCGCTAATGTTTAAACATTAGGCGTGGTCAAAGTTGATGCTCATTGTGTGGTACTTAACTATGGATTGGCTTGTGTTAGAAAATTATAATGAGTGTTTTGTGCGTCGTTGCACTTGTTACGAATAGGGATGATGGTGTTGATGCCACTACATTATACACAAATCACGCGATCGCACACACACTTATGCATCTCAAGTGCTTCCATTACATTTTCACCTTCTTCCTGGTGACGCAATTTTTATTTATGTAGTAGAGAATATAGATTAATGCCTTTTGAAATGAAAGTGGCATTGCAGTTCTCCATGGTTTTGGAGTGCAATTGGTATCGTCCAAGTTACAAATCGATGGTTTTGGAGTGCATATGGGAAGAAATAAATGTAACTTTACAAATCGATTAAAGAATCAACTCTGATTGTTAACCGAGAAAATAGTCTTATTTTCAAAAGAAAAACTGCAGCAAGGTTTATTATCTTACACTACACGTCGCAACTTCAAAACATCAAAATCTATTCTTAATCCGTCAGAAATCGAAAAAAATCTACAAACAAGCCGAAGAGAATGGTTTGCCATAATAATAATAAATGCTTTCTAGTCATATACATTTCATCAAACGCCTACACAAAAGCTCTTTATTATCTAAATAAAATACATCGATTAATAAAAAGTTATTATATGTATGGACATGTGGTCCTTAACATTGGTTGAGAAAAAGTAAATCATTTTCCTTATCAACAAAAAACTAAAACTTAATGTTTACGATTAATAAATCAAACTTGCAATTGGAGTACCAGTAGCTAACAAATAAAAATTACAATGTATTAAGAAAATATAGTTTTGACATATAAACAAACACCTTTGTTATTGGACTACCACGACCAGTAAATAAATCTAGAAGGCTGAGAATAACGCATTGCCCCACCATGTTGTAATAGAGTTGGGAGGTCTTGGATTGTGACGTCTTCTTGTTGTATATCTCCATCACAAATTAGTCTTACACCACACTCCTTCATCTCATAACCTTCATTATTCTCTTCGAAACTAAATGTTAGAAAATTCTTTGCTTCGTTCCAAAGACCCCATGTTTCCCTCCAATAATGCAACCATATCATATATGAATCTTGGATTCCTATCACCTCATTCGCAAAATAATCCTTAATTGAAACTGGATACTCAATATATAGACCGAGAGAACCTCCATCTACAAAGTATCCTTTCAATTTGTGAGGCTTTTTGCACTTAAAAACGACACAAGTTCCATATCCCCTAAACTTATACCAGCACCAATCTGATGGTAATTCAACCTTTACATGATTTCCCGTACTTCTATTTGTAAACCACTCTGGCATGCTATTCCCATGATATCCTATATCTAAAAAATAAACGCGGTCTTGCAAGAAGAATTCACTGAGTCTTGGGAAACCCGCATACCCAAGGATAGCAGAAAGCTGATGAATAAAGCCTTGGGAAGTTATAGATGAGTCAAGACACTGAGTCTTCGATATAGACCCCTCGCTATCAATTGTATCATTCTTAAACAGCTTTGTACAATTTCTGAAATTATTGTCCCTATGCCTGAATGGGCCTTTAGATGATCCTGACAATTCTCGTAAGGAGGTGCAATCAGATGCATCAAGTTCTTGTAAGCTAGAGGGAAGTTCGGCCAACACTTCCAGCTTCTTGCAACCATCAAGATCAAGACTTAGAAGATGAGAAAGTTGACTCAAACTTCCAGGCAAGCTAGTAAAATTGTTCCCTGACAAGTATAAATATTCTAGACATGATAAGCTTCCAATGCTCTCAGGCACTTGTTCTAAATTGCAGTAGCTTAAATTCAGTTTCTTTAACATATGTAAACCTGCCAATGAACATGAAACTGATCTTTGGGGATGTTGTTGTTTACTTAGTAAACCAAAAGGAGCAGTGATTGAAGTCCACCATCTAGGTTGAATCCTCTCTTGGCCACCGAATGACAATGATTCAAGGTTTATTAGAGAGGATACAAAGAAGGAAGTTCTGTAATGGCAGTTTTGTCAACATGAAGCTCTGTTAAGTTTTGATCCGACCCAATGCTTCAGGGAGTTGGTCGACTTTTAGGCACCGAGAGATTCAAAACTTGAAGAGCATCCATTTCCACTCTACTTGGAAGATTCTGAAGGCGTTTGCAGTCTCTCAGATTTAACACAACAAGCCTCTTGAGCATTCCAATTGAGGTATGAAGGCTAACCAAATTCACACAACCTTCAAGACTTAGCTCTTCAAGATTTGTAATCTCTGAGAAGTTAGGGGTGGTTGTTAGGTTACAACAGTACCTTAGCTTCATTACTTTCAACCTTCTAAAGCACTGACATCGATAGAACAAAAAAGAAGATAAGTTATCGGATCATTAGATATCAAATAGGAAAACATGTGTGTACAAGGAAATACCTTAGGTGTTGTCCAAAAATGTTTTATGTTGCTGTAAGACAGGTCAATGGCCACAATGTTTTCTGGATAGAAATATGAAGGTAAGAACTTGAAAGGGCATCCATGCCAATAAAACAAGCTTAGCTCATTGGACAAACGATACAAATTTCCTGAGAAGATCACATTGTGGCCCTTCAATTCAAGTTTTTGCTCATATACTTCTTCCTCTTGATAGATTTTCAGGATCCGCAACTTTTTCATAAGTGCAAAATCATTAGCATGTATGTGAACGTTTTGACTAAATTTCTCTAATGAAAGGACTAGAACTTCAACTGCTTCAGTTATTGGCACCTGGAAAAACAAAAACATGCAGCTTCATAAGGATATTTTGCTAATACTTTAATGTATTAATGTAGAGAAAAAAGAATCATATACCACTACTTACCTTCTTTTCACTCAATATATTGTAAACTTCAGATGAATTCCACAATCTCCTCTGTTTCCCATGCATGATAGACTCTTCACGAACAATTTGCCTTGCCATTGCTTGAATCAAGTCATGCATTTGAAGTGAATTATTGCTAGAGATCGTGATTAATGACTTATCAACTAGAACTTGCATGTTTGTAACTGCAAAAAAGTTACAGCCATCTAGTACGCTTGCTACAAAATCCCTGTTTTCTCCAACGAATAAACATGCAATATCAAGTAAGATATTTTTCTGATGGAGGTCTAGCCCATCGTAACTTAAACGAAGCACTCGTTGAATCTTTTCATTAGGATGCACTTTGAGCTTGTCCAGTTCACTAACCCACTGATCCACAGTTTTGCCGTATAAAAAAAGACCCAAATGTTTGAGGCCCAGAGGGTGACCTTGCACATAGTTCACAACTTTCTGAGAAACTTCTTCAAATTCTATAGAAGAATCGTTTTCTTTAAAGGCATAGGAACGGAAGAGCTCAAGAGATCGATCCTCGTCTAGGAAGTCCATGTCATGGATGTCATCCTCATCCACTCTATGTGATCTTAGCAACTGTTTATCTTTACCTGTGAAAATAATCAAACTTCCTGGGCAAAACCAACTAGCTGAACCTGCTAGTGCCTCCAACTGCTCATGATCATCTACATCATCCAAAACAAGCAGGATCGGCCGATGACATCATCTTCTTTATCACCATAATCCCTTGACCGACACTCGATATCCTCAAAGCTCTTGTTTTCATGATGTTATCAACAAGTTGCATTTGGACTTGAGTTAGGTCTTGCTGTTTTCGGACATCTTCACAAAAGCAACTTCCTTCAAAGTGGACATACATCAAGTTATAAATAGCTTTGGCAAGGGTGGTCTTTCCTATTCCACTTATACCACAAATACCAAGCATATTAACCTTATGTGACCCAACGAAGCGTGACAAGTTTAATCTGTCGAAATGGAAATCTATGCCAACAAGGTTTTCGCCAACATGCAAGGGCCCGTCACATAAGTTTTTGAGTATGTCTTCGGAGATGCAATCGATGAACTTATACTCATACCTGTTAACCACAAAGACACAATAAGTAACAGAAAGAGTCAGAAACTACATAGTGTTAATTAAGCTTTAGTAGAGCTACAAGACTAATTACACAAAAACAAGAAATATACCCATTTGTCATGTCCTCGAGGTCCCATCCAGATAAGTTAGCCGCCATGGATAGAGCTTCCCTCCATTTATCCACCTCTCTGCTATTTGAAACATCATGTTTGGCAAATGCTTCGGCATAGCTCCCAGTCTGCTTCCTCACCACGTCAGGTTTAACATCATAAAAGATTATTTGAACCTCGTGTTTAGGCTTTCCCATTTGCTTGCACTCAAGTATTTTGACAAGTTCCCTCAGACACCATGATGAAGAAGCGTAATTCTTGGAGAAGATAACTATGAGAAACCTTGATTCTTCAATGGCTTTACAGAGATGAGGAGATATCTCTTCTCCTTTAGGCAATTCTCTATCATCTCTAAAAGCATGGATTCCTTTTTGCTTGAAGTCATTGAACATATGATCCATGAAGTTTTTGCGGATATCTTCACCTCTGAAACTTACAAAAACATCGTATTTCCACCGATGAGGAATGGACGTGCCAGCCATTATCAATAATGAGATTGAGCTGCATGTGTTCACAAGAAAAGAACATCAGAAAGAGTAAAAATACAAAGACAGATGAAACACTAATTAAATCAATACAAAGAATCCATGACCAAGTAGACAGGACATACATTTTATATAAAAAAGCTTGAAAGATTGCATTTGAAAAACAAAATGTGTGACGGAGCCACTCTTTGAGTGGGGTATGCCATGGCCAACCCAAAGCCCCTAACTACATGTATACTTCTTATGTTATTTTGACATTTTGTTTCAAACTAGAAAGGATTTGGCCCACCCTCTGAATATTCAAACCATTTGATCCTTCAAGAGTTTACTTATTTTACATATAATATTAGCACATCGTTTCATCCCACTAATACATCTGATTAGACCTCATTTATCATGTTAACAACATTAGCACAGTCTCATCCGGCGTGTTATGATCTATCTAATTACAAATAAGCTCATATTGTTAATACAACGACCAATAAAATAAGTTTTATAAACGTTACTAATTTTGTGAAGAATTATTTTGGCCCAACCAATATGAAAATCCTAGCTCCGTCACTACAACGATAAATATTGGACTTGAAATACTGTATCTTTTTTCTTCTTGAAATAACAAATGATAACTTCGACCGGATGACCCTAAAACTATCATGACCCTAAAAACTACAACGATCCGACCTTTAATGGTCTTAAAAATTACAATTATGACAGCCCAACAATCCAACTTACGTATAACCACCCAAGGTCAATTACTCAGTAAAAAGTACCAAGACGGGTAAAAACCCGACCACGACCCAAACATCTGACATAAGTTTTCTTTGGCTATATTTAATACTTTTTGCTTTGTTTTAAGATTACCCAACCACTACTGAACAAATAATAATAATATTATCAAGTTGTTTAGTTACTACTATAAGATATGCAAATACAAAAATGAAACAATAAAAAGTAATTAGAAATGACTTACAATTTTTGCGATTGAATGGATGGAAGTCTTTGAAATGAATGCGATCAAAATCAAAGTTCCAGTTGAGCTAGAAAGAGTAAAGGTAAGTGGTTGGTTGACTCCAAGTCAGCTTTAATTTCACTTCCAGTCCCTTGACTTTAAGATAAGAGAAAACTGAGCAATCATTTGTCAAATAAATTATTTCATATAGTAAAGTAATATTTTTGCTCAACAACATCTCTACCAATATATTGTAATACGACAAACAACATCACCTAAAATATAACTCACTTAAACACAAATATACCACACACCAAAAAAAAAAAAAAAATTCCTCTCTTTACACAACTCAATCGTCCGAAAAAACAAGTTCTCTCAAAAGCTCATGACCAACGCTTCCAAGAGGGGTGAGGTTTTTAGGGACGATGTGGTCGTCTTGTATTACATGCAGTGTGACGAAAAATAAAAAATATATCTCTGCGCATTATTACTTACATTTTTTAAAATATTTTAGAGAGATTTAAAATTTCTTTCTCAAAAGTAACGCTTTTAATAGAATGATTAAAAAAAGTATCATACTTGCCATCATTTGCTCTTGTGGGTAGCGAACAAATTTTTTTTGCTTTTATGGGTACTATACTTTTTAATTCATCCTCTTTAGGGTACTATGTGACATTTTTGCCCTTCGAGAAAAAAAAGTTTCTATTAGCTAAGAGGGGCAAAAATGTCCAAAAATTTCGCAAAATACCCTAAAAAGGATGAATTTGTAAGTATAGTACCCACAAAAGAAAAAAAAATTGTTCACTACCCACAAAAGCAAATAATGTTAAGTATAATATTTTTTTCTATCATTTGCCCTTTTCTTTTTATATCAATATGCAAATTCTTTCATAAAGCAACATGTCAATTTTAAAGTGGTAACTGTTGTAATATTTCACCAGCAGCAATTCTTAAACCCCAAACAATCAACCGATGAACCTTGGAACAAAACTATGCACGTGTGACAGCAAACCTGAAACAAACAAAACAAAAGAACAAACGAACTGCACGGAAGAATCTCCTGTCCTTTAAGCTTAATACGAACTCGTATATTTGCTGCGAGTCTACAATCGTACAAGCCCCAAGATTTGATGCAGCCAACACGTGTCTATTCGGCAGCAACCGAATCAACACAAAAACACTTCGGCGATAGCAGAAAACAATATGATGGAAGAGTATGAACTGATACTTTTTGATTTGAAGCTGTTGGTATTCTTTTGGTATATAAATCAAGGAGTCTAACCTCCTATTTATAATGAAAGTTAAAGACCCACTAAGATGTCAGTTGAGAAAAACTAGTGGACTCAATACCATAACCGTTGCATGATTCAAATCAGTAGAAAATGTAGTCGTGCTCGAGAATTCTCAGGAAGAAAAAGTCATCAAGAGGACTCCACAAAGTCCTATTTTAACGTCAAGCACAAACCAATTTCAACATATTGTATCTCAATAAACTATAGGTTATACCCCCACCATACCAATATTATTATTGTAAAGTAATCAAACTATACAACATCATCATAATATCCAACAGTAACTACTTGGATGAATTTACCCGCTAGGTTAAAGCTAGCAAAGTTACATACAACGAGATATTAGGACTTCATAGATTAAACTGAATGGAATTTCACCAATTCTATTGTCCTGTGAGACTAGAGTACACTATACTAGGTAAAGCCCTCACGTTTCAAAAGGGTTGGCGTGACTATTTCTTGCGCCTAGCATGAATTGAACTTGATACCTCTCACATTTTACATTTTTTAGTGATTGGTCATAAGTCGTTTGCCACTAGGCTGTCTTTGAGCGACTTTGATCCAAATGTTGGTCTCCTGTATGTGGAGAAGCCATAAAGATACAGTAACATTTTTTGTGAACCATACAAGTTCTTGTTGAAGCAAAACTTATTCAATGTGTTTTATTAAGCAATCTCTTTACATACTTCGTCCATGAGTTTCTTTATTTATTTCGGAAAACAGGAAAAGCATAGAAGTTAATTGTATTTGTTTGGGCATATATGTTCTGTAAATAACCAACAGTGCGACCACAAACGAAAATGGTTTACAATAAGAATAGCATAGAAAGCATTTGATTATATATCATCAATCAGAATCTGTAAATAACCAACAGGTCAACTACTCACAAAAAAGTACCAAGTGAAAACCCGACCACGACCCAAACATTTGACATAACGAGTTACCCAACCACTGAACAAATACTAATATTAATAAGTAGTTTAGTTACTATAAGATATGCAACACAAAAATGAAACAATTAAAAGTAACTGAAAAAGAGAATAAAGATGACTTACAATAAAAAGGTAATGAGTTACAATAAGATGATTGGAAGTCTTTGAAATGAATTGATTGAATGCCATCAAAATGGATGTTCCAGTTGAGTTTGAAAGAGTAAAGGTAACTGGTTGGTTGACTCCAGAGTCAACTTTAGTTTCATTTCCAGTCCCTAGACTTTAAGATAAGAGAAAACTGAGCAATCATTTGTCACGTGTTCTTGTCAAATAGATTATTTCATACAGTAATATTTTGCTCAACTTTTGAGACTGAGACCAGGTGTAGTAGTGACCGCGATCATCACCGTCAATTTAATACTCACATAAGTTTTTCATCACCACCAAAATATACCCCATTTAAACACGATATACTCGCACACCAAATTTTTTTTGGAGTAAACTGAAAAGATCGTCCTTGAGATTTGGCCAAATTGTAGGCGTAGTCCCTACCATTTCAAAAGTGCAGACACCATCCATATAGGGAACTTTTGAGTGCAATTTTCGTCCATGATCAAAATTAAATGACAGAATTACCCTTCGTCTCTTTGTTTACATGTTCGGGGAATTTTTGTCATTTCATTTTGGTCATGGACGAAAATTGCACTCAAAGTTCCCAACAGGACGATGTCTACACTTTTGAAATGGTAAGGACTACGTCTGCAATTTGGACAAACCTAAGGAACAATTCTTGCAATTTACTCAAAAAATTATTTCCTCTCTATACAGAGTCTTTCAAACGAATCGATTCTCTCAAAAGCTCATGACTGATGTATCAAGGGGGTGAAGTTTTTAGGGATGACGCTTCTTGGGGTGCCCATCGAGCATAAGACACGTGGGTTGTCTTCTCTTACATGCAACTTGACGATTTTAATAAAAAATTCGTTTATGTGCATTATTGCTTATCTTTTTCAAATGGTTTAGAAAATAATTTAAAAGTTATTTCCCAAAAGTAATGAATTCAATAAGTTTCTTTTTGTATCAATACGCAATTTCTTTCATAAAGCAACATGTCAACTTTAAAGTGGTAATTAACTAGTTATTTGGATGAATTTACCTGATCTTCAAAATTAAATAGAAAAACATCCACAAGGGTTAAAGTTGGCAAAATTACATATAACGAGATATTAGGACTTCATAGATCAAACTGAATGGAATTTCACCAAGGCTATTGTACTATGAGACTAGATTACACCGAAACTAAAGCTTCACTCAACGAAACTAAAGCTCCACTCAACGACCCCTACCAGAGATATGAGAAAACTTTGCTTATAATTTGGAAAAAATAAGGTACTTACAAATAATCTCTTTTTTAGCTCTTGTTCAATCTTCATCTACAACTAATTTCGCCAAACATACAATACAATACTTCCTATTTGTTTTTATTTATTCCTAGATTTTTTATGACATTAACTCTTTTATTAACAGTAGACACACAACCAAATAAAATAGAACATATCTGACTAGCTATAAGTTATATCTTTTCGTGTTGATCTCGGGCCATGTTTAATGTCGAGTTAAGAAATGACACCCTAGTTTGATGGATATCCTTGCAATATCTTAATATAAATAAACCAAATAAAAGTGTAAATGAAACTACAAACTCATGAATAAATATACCAACACATGACTAAAGGCCCGTTTGGTTTTATTAATGGATTTTGATATAGATTCGGATTATAATTAGGATTTGGATTTATATTTTAATTTTGTACAAGTGTTAGAAAAAAAGTAGGAGGAAGAAAATATATATTTAAAAATTGGGTTTGATTTTTATACTACAGAGTATAAGTTAGTGAAAAGGACCGATATTAATGGATGGGTTTGTGAATTTAGAAGAAAGGCGACAAAAGAAAGTATGGAAAAAGACCATGGAAAGTGGATGAAACCAAGCTTGCACCTAAGGTATTGTGTGTCCCCACTCACATGGGTATGAACCCACGTTTCAAATCATATATACTCAAACCAAACGCGTAGTTTTACTTTAATCCCAAACCCTTTGAACAAAAACCACAAACTAAACTGGCCCTATCAACGTGACCAGTCATCTAGTTTCACAGGTTTTGCGTTGTGAATAACTAAAGAAAATTGCAAATGTGAATATTACTAAAACCATGCTCAGGTTCAAAGAGATCCAAATCTAGTTTTGAGGTTTGCATTTTAACTCATCAACCTAAACAATGAGGTTACTCTGCACGAAAAACTGTGATACAGACACTGTTTCTTCTAAGCAGAACAAATTAACTGATTTAGAGAGATCTTCACCTCCCCCTACCAGGACCAGCAGATGTTCCACGCCCAGCAGCCTGAGCCTGCACAACATGAGAAACATCAGTGCTCACATATTTAATGTAGTAAGACGGTCAGGTAGGACACGTTGGGTTTGGAGCAGGTCATTTATTTCGTATAGCTGATGTAGGCTTGGTTAACCTGCAAAAGCACTCTTTTATCCATATTCTAGATGTTTTGATAAAACAATTATGGTGCTTCTTATTTTTATTTTTTTGTAATAAAGAATTGTCTTAATCGCGAATCAACGGGTTCCTAACTAACGAGATAGAGACATCATGATGCTTTTGTGCAAGTTAACTTCAAGTTTTTAATAATGTTAGATGCATCAAGGAATGTACATATTACTTGTCATACGGCCTAGTAAGTGGAAGGTGTGACAATTTTATTCATCTATAGTATCAGCTATCATCATTTTAGCATTATAGGTTATTTCACTAGTTCATATTTTAAGAGGGAAAGTTTAACTGGTTTTGAGCACCTTTGACAGTTTCATGGTTCTGACCCACTCACCCTACATAGAAGCAGAATAGTTTGACTTATAAGGTCAAAAGGAGCAATTTGTGACCAACTAATAACTACTTTACCTTCCTCTCAATCATTGTACCTCTTTCTCTTTGGATGTTCTATTAAAATTGCAACGCTTGCTAGTTTAAACAGATTCTACGCTAAATGAACTATTTTTCTTTGATTGTCATTACAAATCAATTCATTGTATTGAAGAACTATTGAAGGATATTTTAGATATTTGGCAACTACTTAACAAACTTTTTACAGTGTAACAAGTCAAACACTTCACTTTTCATTGATGAGGATATCCCATTAAAACTTCAAAATTTTGTTTTCACATAACTTTTACCTCTTTAAGACATTGATATGGTTGAAAAATACATAAACCTATGTGCATAGTCAACTGTCGCAATATTTACAGAGCAACAGCAATATAACAAAAGTGGAAAATGGTGTTAAAGTTTAAGATCAAAGAAAAGTTTAGACCACAGAACTCTAATACTAACCCGAGCATCGCAACAGCACGGCCTAGACCGACACCAAGTGCTGAACTTTTACCCTTCAAGCAAGAAAGTTTGCATGATTTAGAAACAAAACAAGAGTTTAAAAACTTAGAACATGGATCAGCTGCAAGCACTAGGGAATGTACCTTAATTCGAGCCTCTACTCGCTTGAACATAGGAGCATTCTTTAGCATGTCTGGTATGATCATAAAACTGTAAGAATTGTCAGTACTTACTGTAAATTACAAGTCAAATGACAACATTTCATATCGAAAATTACTTCATACCTAACTTTGCTGCCTCGAATGAAGACATGCTCAAGTTGTGAGACTTTTCCATCCTGCAGATTAACAGAACAGATCATCAGGGTTTCATCTTCTCCAAGGGAGAGATCTTACAATGAAACTCATACCAAGGAAGCAAATTTACAATAACTATATGCATCTCACTAGACAAACTTTGAAGATGATAGCTCATTGAGTGTAACCATAGCATTTATCCACATATACAATAGCAGAAAAACACCAAGTACCGAGCAATTTCGCGATTTGTAGATATTTAGATCAAGTGGCCAGCATTATCGATAAGCAAAACTAAGATATGCCCATCTGTCGCAACTAAGACTATGCTGCATGTGTTTACGTGACAAATAGATTGTGTTCGTAGTTGTGAAGATACATCAAATTCATGTACTGGTATTTGTAAAAGTATTGTAGATGTTATCATAGTAATCTAATATACTACATTATCGGTTATGTGACATATCTGTAAGATACAAATATGCAGAGGTGTTCTGAAATATCCCAAAAAATATGCATACATTATATTTATATACAAATAGTGTCGTTCAGAGGATCTCTTAATTTTTTTATACGGTAAGCGGATGAAAATCTTAAATAGGCTTCAAGGGGTTTTATAACAGGGATGGAAGATAGGGATAATAACTAAAATATTGAGCTTGGATATCAGGTATGCACTCCTCAAAACCACATGATCTCTCAGGATATACACCCAAAATGACATGTTCACCGAATTAACTCGCTCAACAAATTGGAACACATTCACGTACTATCAAATCCTTTACTATCACCTAGACGGTAAGCTTCGTTTCCTATGAACGGGCCCTAGATAACCATAATAAAACTTTAAGTTCCTGATATGAAAATAACCTAAAAGTGACGTTTTCGATGTGGGAGTTCCAATTATCTTCACTTGATTTAAGTTGGACTGTGACGATGTGGCCTGCAGCCTAAACTCCTACTCATCGATTCAACTATCTCTGTATTTTCAGTGTTATGGAAACGATACAGAATTTTTAGAGGGCTGTTTGGGATTTCTTTTAGCGGCTGTTTGACCTTTTTTTTTTTTTTTTTTTTTTTTTTTTAATGTTCGGGTTTATTGGTTTGAAAAGGATGGATAGAGATCTTCAAAAACATAACACAACTTTAGTGAAGTTGAAGTTATGGTACCATTGAATTTGATCGAATGGCCAAATCAAAAAAGTTTTATGATTTGGTAATTGGATCAAATCCGATAATTCATAACTCCCGGCAACTTCACTCAAGTTCAGATATCACAACTTTAGAGGATATCTATCCAAAAAGGATAGAGATCCTCTATCCTTTGAAAAATCGTATAGGCAAAACCAAAATTAAACCGAACCAAATCACCAAATTAGAATTCGGTTGGTTTTGGTTACAAATAAAAAAACCAAACTCTAACTAGACTTCATAACATAACCAAAATGGCTCATAAGTGCTCAAGTAAATCAAACGAAAAATAGTCTAAGAAAACGAAAGAACTCGCAACTCAACTGAAGTAAATCAAAACAAAACAAAATATTAGTTTTTTCAACAAAAGTCTTCAAATTTATTAGAAGTCTTTGAGCAGTAAGCATAACCGGTTTCAACTTCACTCACTACTTTTATAATGTTTGCATTTTATTAGATAAAACTTTAGTAGTAAATAACAATTGAAACATATCGATAATAATAATAATAATAATAATAATAATAATAATAATAATAATAATAATAATAATAATAATAATAATAATAATAATAATATGGGTGATATCTATGGGGATCATGCGGTATTATTGGCATTAAACATCGACATAATGTGGTGCGTGATACTCACGACATATGCTCCGGGTAGGGGTTTCGGCTCGTAAAGAAGTTGATATCGGACTCTGCGGAAAGAGGACAAACACCTACTCCCGGTGACTTGTTACTTTACTCGTGGGAGAGGACTTGATGTGTGTGTTGATCTTCTTGGGTCATCGCCACTGTAAACTGGTATGGTGACTTTGTGGCGGTATGGTGTGATGGTACCGCAGCACAACAAACGTGTCAAGCACGATACCAAATCTGTTGATATTGGATATGGGTTCATCCCTCTCTTTCTCTTCCTTTGGTGAACTCGAGGAGAGGCGATGACCTGCTGAGCGAATCCGAAAGAACTCGATCACTCAAAAATTGGCGTGGTGCTAACTATATTTTTAGTAGGGTTTGTTTTTTATTCTTCAGAGGGTGGGGCCCGATTAGTTTCTCGGCTCCCACTAATTTCTTATAATTTCTATGGTTTCTAATGTAGTGATGTTTTTAAAAAAATAAATAAATAAATAAATAAATAATAATAATAATAATAATAATAATAATAATAATAATAATAATAATAATAATAATAATAATAATAATAATAATAATAATAATAATAATAATAATTTGCACAGTATGAAGCGTGTCAATCGAAACCAAATCTACCGATATTGGATATGGGTTCATCCCTTTTCTTTCTCTTCTTTTGTGAACTCGAGAAGGATGCGGTGAACACTGTTGAAGCGGATTCAAAGTTTTCATCACCCAAGATATTGGTGCGCATGTTGCTAACTATATTTTTAGTAGGGTTTGTTTTGCTATAGCTAGAGGAGTGGGAGCCCAACTAGTATCTCGGCTCCCCACTAATTTCTTGTAACCATTTGAGTGTGCTCGGGTTTCTTTTGATCGCGGCACGCCGTTCTTCTTTGGAGCGTATTGTCACCATACGGGCCTGGTTTTGGTGATTGGCAATGGAGACTCGCCACCTTACCCTTTGCTTTTTGGGGCTTGTAAAACCGAAAATCTAAAACCTATATAAAGACTAAAATACCCTTGGAACCAAGAATAATAAAATCGTAAAACACGTTTATAATAAAGTACGAAATTAAAAACCTAATAAATAAAACTTAACGAATATAATTTCGTGAGCGACTTTAGTACTGACGAAGGGCGTAAATGTTTCGCTAATAAGTTGGGCGTTCGTTTGTTTAATGGACTCGTGTCTTTTGTTTTGTTTTCGCCAAAACGAAGCCCAAGAGGGTGTTTGTTTGTGTTCGTGTGAGCCAAGGGCGAAGCGAAGCCCATGTGGTGTTTGTGTGTGTGTTCGGTTGGACCCAAGCCAACCCAAACCCAATCACTTTCCTATTCTAACTCAAATACTACAACTATAAATACAACACATAATCATTAAATTGGAACCCTAGTTTTATTTGTTCTCTTTTCTTTTCTTCTTGCTCGGCCGAGAGTCCCCAACACACCATTGGTGTCGATTTTTCTTATTCAAGTGAAGGTATATCGTTTATTCATCTTCCTTTTAACGTATTATGCATGTATATGTCGAGATATACTTTGTTTAGTCGCGTTTGTTTTCTTTTTGTTGTGGCCGAGAGATGCTAACCAAGAAAACAAGGAAAACCTAATTTATTTAACTTGTAATTAATAAGGGCGTGTAAAGTGATAAGTAATATTGAATCGGGTCATGTATATGTTGAGTTGAGCTAAGCGAGACATGCATGAGGTTGGACCGAGGCATGCATGACTTTCGAATGGGGTTTAAAACATTATAACTTGTATATGAAACATGTTTAGATGAGCTAGGTCTTGTGTAAAACATGCTAGCGAAACCCTAGGTGAACCGAGTACATATGTACATGAGATTTAGGCGTGTAATAAATAAGTAAAGTGCGTAAACATAAACCCTAGTTTAATATGTAAAGCGTATAAGTATACTAAAACCTAATAACTTATGGTCACATGAAATCATAAGCGTGTATGATAAAGTGTAAAAGTAAAGAAGGTTATTAATTACGTATTAGGTTAAGTGGAGAGTCATTAAGGCGTAACATGTAAAGTAAATGCATATTAATGAGATATTAAAGAGTAAGAAACCCTAGAACGTAAATGAGAGTATATTAGGGTTTGAGCTAAATATAGTAAGTGTTATTTCATGTGTGAGTTATAACTTATAAACTATTTTCACATTTAAAGGCGGACTTTAATAAATGATATAACGAACCTAATCTACAACATTAATTATAAAATATTTAAGACTCATTAATAAAACCCTAAAGTATAAAGATTACTAATTATGAATACCAAATATTAAAAGATCATTTTGGCGATTATGGAATCATTAATAACTTGGGCGACCGTTAATGTCTATAGGTTACGTGAAGAGGAGTAATCCTTTGCTTTTCGTCTTTACGCTTTTCGATCTTTGCGTTGGAATAAAGTGCGAGATATTACGACCTTTTCGGTAAAGGTTTCTCTTAATGTTTTCTTTAGTATTAGGTTTTCCTAAGCCTTTGCTATGAATCCCAAATCGATTTGTTTGAGCTATTGCTTATCGAACTACGATTTACGAATTATGAAACATCGATTTTGAACTATCGATATGAAAACTATGATTTTGGAAATATGAATGATTTTCGATAAATATGATCGTATCGGTTATGAC
The DNA here is from genome assembly GCA_022545495.1 of Chrysanthemum lavandulifolium. Classification (NCBI taxonomy): domain Eukaryota; kingdom Viridiplantae; phylum Streptophyta; class Magnoliopsida; order Asterales; family Asteraceae; genus Chrysanthemum; species Chrysanthemum lavandulifolium. The sequence goes on along the minus strand of CM040245.1, from coordinate 235,751,303 downwards.
ATTACGATTTGACCTAAGATAGTTTGACACCGAGCCAAATATTTAACTAGTCATGGGGTTCCATGTCCGTATCGATGATGCACCTCGATATGACTCTAGGGCGATGAGTGATGTTACGCCGCGTCTACGGATGGTGAAGCATATTTGTGAATATGTAGGAAGGGCGTATGGATGCATCCTAGATCATTATATGTTATATGTTATATGTTATCGATGATTGATCTTTGCGTGCGTCTGCGTCCTTCATAACTCTGGTAGGTCTCCCCACAAAATGTTGCCTTGTGTGAATATGAATGTGATCGATATAAGTTACGGGCTCGTGGTAGTTGACTATAAACTTCATTTGAAATTATGATTTATGCTTTGAAAATGATAAAGATTTTGTTATTGCTCATTCACTTTATTTCATATCCGTTATCGTTTAGTATTCGCTTTTGCTTTCATATCATTCCTTTGGGCTTTTGAAGCTCCGCACTTTTCTTTTCTTCATGGCGGTATCTAAGCATTGGAAGTGGGTTGCTTTGGGATGAGTGCTTGAGTGGACTTACCTTAGAGATTTTAGCTTTGATTTCTTATGATGCCATTTAGACTTATTTATTTCGGATATTATGTTGGCGTTTATTTCGTTTCATTTGGGACCTATGTATTGAAGTCATTTGACTTGGATTATTTTCGCATTTATGTTAAGACTTTCTTTTGGTTATGAATGTTTTGCTTTGATATGACACCATTACTTGTGATTCCTTTACCCTTGGCGGGTCGGGCGTTACAATTTATGGCATCGAGCCGAGTTCGACTTGTAGTCGGGACACGTGAACATAAGAACCTTAAGTTATCCTTAGAATTAAGATTTGACTGTGAGGATTGGGTAGACTTAGGTTTCCTTCTGCGAACTTCCATTTCGTATCTCATCTTTGTTCATTTTGCTAATCGTTTGAATATCGTTTAGATGGTTCGAACTCGTACTCTTGGTGGCGCGGATGGAGCGATGATCTTTGTTAACATGGATCTGCGATTGCGAATGCTCTCAACTCTCTTTTCCTGGTTTGACTACACGAGATGATGGAGCAGGTGATCAACAACATCCGTGTCGAATGGTGCTCGGGTAGTGGTGGAGGAAATCAACCCGTGAGGCATTCACACTTGGCTCGGCGTTTGGTAGCTCAAGCCTCTTTCTTTTAACTTCTTTGCTACTCCCCTGAAGGCGAGGTGGATCACTCATGTTGAGAAGTTGTTTGAAGTATTGGGTTGTGGAGCGAGTTTAAGACTCGTTTGGCTGCGTTTAAGTTGGAAGGTGATGCTTTAAATTGGTGGAAAGCATTGAAACAAGCACGAGGAGGAGATGCTTTTTGTTACTTGTACTTGGGCGGAGTTTGGACTATCTTCTATAACCGTTACTTCCACGATCTTTGAGCAGACAAAGGTATGAGAGGATTATCAGGCGATCTACCGGTTTGATAATGAGAACTCCAATGAGTACATGAGTAGGTTTATGAGGTTGGTAAGCTTTGTTGGAGCGATTCTTTGGAGATGGTAGGCGCCAAGCTAAGCATTTCAAATGGGGATGAAGAAGTGGGTGTTGGACCATTGCTTAACAACGACTATGAGGATGTGTCGGCTGCAATGATGCGACTCGTAACATTGAGATCTTTCATGAGGTTCGAGTTACAACAAGCGTGTCGCGATGGTGATCGGATTCAAGGTAGGACTCAAAGTAATGAGTATAAGGAAATCTTGGCGGGAGTTATGATTCGAGGGACAAGTGGATAAGGGTTATGATCGTGAGGTCGATCGGGAAGGAATGTGGACTCTAGGCGCCACAGGCGAGGGTCGAGGATAGCGAGCTGCTTGGTAAGAATGGAAATGATCGTCGAATCGGGGTAACAATAACCGCGTTACAACAAAGATCGATCGACTCGAGGATCGAATCGGTCGTGCTTGAGGATCTTACAGTCGACAAAGGACGGTGAAGTTTGCCTCCCCACCTATCTGTACTACTTGTGGAAAGGCTCATCGGGACCGTGTTTCAAGGCCATTGGTGGATGTTTCTCTTGTGGTTCTACTACTCACAAGATCAAGGATTGCCCTAAGAGGAACGGCGATTCACGGAAACTATACCAAGCCGCCACCTACTCTTGGGCGTGTCTATGCTACTACTCGGAATCGGTGGAGCATACTTGAGTACCATTACGGAACTCTTTTCATTGATGATTATTACATCTTCGTTTTATTTGACACGGCGCCACACACTCCATCATATCATCACATGTGCTAAGAAACTTAATATGAAGCCACAACCACTAACGAATCACTTATCGATATCTACGCCTATGAAAAGTCACATGATCATTGATCATAAATCGTTAAGTGTCCTCTTCGTTTTGATGATCGTATTAGCCACGCACATCTGTATCCTCTCGATATGGTCGACTTTGATATCATTCTAGGCATGGATTGGTTGGCTTATCATAGAGCTTCCATCATTGCTATGCTAGAAGCGTGATCTTTGGAGCGTAAAACATCCTAAATTCGTTTATTATGGTTCTAAACCACTCAAATCTGTTAAGTTCATTTACGCTATGAAGCGCGGACCATGATTGCTCATGGGTGTCAAGGTTTTCGGCATCTGTTAAGGACACATCTTTGGAGAGTCCTAACATTGAAAACCTTTCCGTTGTTTGTGAATTCACCGGCGTTTTCGATGAACTCCTGGACTTCCTCCATTTCGAGAAGTTGAGTTTAGCATTGAGTTGATTCACGGTGCTAAACCGATTTGAAAGCTCCGTGTCGTATGGCTTTTGTAGAGGCGAAGGAGTTGAAGGAGCAGTGCAAGAGATGATAGATAATGGATTCATTCGACCTAGTGTTTCTCCATGGGGTGCTTTGTCTTGTTTGTGAAGAAGAAGGATGGAAGTATCGTCTATGTATCGACTACCGTGAACTCAACCGTATTACTATTGAACCGTTATCCTCTGCTGCGCATAGGCGATTTGTTTGATCAGCGCAAGGAGCTAAGTTCTTTTCTAAGATTGATCGAGTGCGGTTATCATCAACTACGTGTGAAGGAGCAAGATGTTCCTAAGACCGCGTTTCGTGCGGATATGGTCATTATGAGTTTCTCGTTATGCCTTTTGGTTTGACGAATCGCTTTCTTGTGTTTATGGATTTAATGAATCGTGTTTTCCATGAGTTTCTCGATAAGTTCGTTATTGTTTTCATCGGCGACATTTTGGTTTACTCTAAGTGCGAAGAGGAGCATGAGCAACATCTCGGATAGTTTTGGAGATTACGAGGAAGAAGAAGTTGTCGCCAAATTCTCGAAGTGTGAATTTTGGTTAGGACAAGTCGCTTTCCTTGGTCATATCGTGTCGGTGATGGTATAACCATGGATCCGTCTAAGGTTGAGGCTATCACTAAGTGGCCAAGACCTACGACGGTGTTGAGGTCGGGAGTTTTCTAGGACTTCTTTGGATACTATCGGCGTTTTGTGGAAGGTTTCTCTCGTTTAGCTTTGCCGTTAACCCAATTGATGAGGAAAGGTGAAAAGTTCGTGTGGACGGATGAAAGAAAAGAGTTTTGAAGAGTTGAAGCGGAGATTGGTTTCGCTCTATTTTGACTCTTCCATCGGTTCGGAGGATATCAAATCTATAGCGATGCATCTAAGAAAGGATTGGGATGTGTCTTGATGCAACATGGTAAGGTGATAGCTTACGCTTCAAGACAAGCTGAAACCTTATGAGGAGAATTACCCAACTCATGACCTTGAGTTAGGCTGCTTTGTGGTGTTCGCGTTGAAGATATGGAGACATTACTTGTATGGAGGCGTGTGATATTTTCACCGACCATAAGAGTCTCAAGTATATTTTCACTCAAAAGGAACTCAATATGAGACAAAGAAGATGGTTAGAACTTCTTAAGGATTATGACACTAACATTCGGTACCATCTGGTAAGGCTAATGTAATTCTTGGCGCCTTAGCGGAAATCGGTATGATTGCAAGTATTGAGATTGAGCCTAGGATCATTCGTGACTTAGGCGTTTGGATGTTGAGTTGTGCGTCGAGGTTTTGGTGGATCTTGGGCTAGTATGAAGGTGGAGTCGAACCTTATCTGCAAATTAAGGAAGCTCGAGAAAGATGGCGAGTTGTGGGCGTAGCTCGAATGTTGAAGAAGGTAAGCAGACGGAATTTAAGGTTGATAACGACGGAATTGTATGGTATGAAGATAGGCTGCGTTCCCAATGATCGGTGCCATTGAGAAAGTTATGGTGAAGCTCATAGTTCTCCTTTCACTATCCATCTGGTTCTACCAAGATGTATAGGGATTTGAAACGATATTTACGGTGGAGCGGCATGAAGCAAGATGTGGCGGCGTTTGTGTCGAAGTGTATGATTTGTCGACAAGTGAAGATCGAACATCAAAGAGCTAGTGGTTGTTACAACCATTGGATATTCCGACATGGAAGTGGGATAAGATATCTATGGACTTTGTGGTGGACTACCTCTTACTAAGAAGAAGCATGATGCGATTTGGGTGGTTGTTGATCGACTAACCAAATCGGCTCATTTCTTACCAATCGGGAAGGATTATGGTATTGGCGGTTATCGAGATTTTTGACAAGAGATAGTTAGACTTCATGGTACTCAAGCGGCTATTGTGTCGAGATAGGGATCGCGTTTTACTTCTCGTTTACGGAAGGGTTTGCAAAAGCTTGGGGTACTCGACTTAATTTTAGTCGGCATTTCATCCTCAAGCGGATGGTCGGTCGAGAGGACTATTCGGACCTTAGAAGACATGCTAAGGGCTTGTGCTTTGGAATGGTGGCGGTGGGATGAATATTTGTGTTTGGTAGAGTTTGCATATAATAACGGTTGGCATGCTAGCATTAAAGCGACACCGTTTGAACTTCTTTATGGAAGGAAATGTAGATCACCTACTTGTTGGGATGAAGTAGGTGAGCGTCTAATTGAAGGTCCGGAAATGATTGAGATCACTAATGAGAAAGTAGGCATTGCTAGAGAAAAGTTGAAGGAGGCTAGGTCTCGTCGGAAAAGTTATGCCGACAAGCATCGTCGTGATTTAGAATTTCGTGTTGGTGATCGGGTATTTTGAAAGTCTCGCCGTTTAGAGGTGTGAAGCGTTTTGGAATCAAGGGCAAGCTTAGTCCTCGATTCATTGGTCCGTTTGAAATTCGGAGCATATAGGAGAAGTTTCGTGTCGATTAGCACTTCCGCCTCGGTTATCGCATGTTCATGATGTGTTCCATGTATCTCTCTAAGAGGATACAATTATCATCCATTACCGTTGCTTCGTATCCGTTTGATCGATTCGATCCGATATGTCTTTATCGAAGAACGAAGCTATTTTGGAAAGACAAGAAAGAGTCATGAGAAGTAAAGTTATTCCGTTCGTTAAGATTCTTTGGAAAAATCACCCGGGCGTGAGGCTACTTGGGAGACCGAAGAGTCGATCGAGCTAGTTATCCTCATTTCTTTGAATAGTTCGGTATGTTCTCATTTCGTTATCGTTTTCGTTTCGTTTCATTTCAATTTTCGAGGGCGAAAATTTTTTTAGAGGAAGAGTTGTAAAACCGAAAATCTAAAACCTATATAAAGACTAAAATACCCTTGGAACCAAGAATAATAAAATCGTAAAACACGTTTATAATAAAGTGCGAAATTAAAAACCTAATAAATAAAACTTAACGAATATAATTTCGTGAGCGACTTTAGTACGACGAAGGGCGTAAATGTTTAAGCTAATAAGTTGGGCGTTCGTTTGTTTAATGGACTCGTGTCTTTTGTTTTGTTTTGCGCCAAACCGAAGCCCAAGAGGGTGTTTGTTTGTGTTCGTGTGAGCAAGGAGGGCGAAGCCCATGTGGTGTTTGTGTGTGTGTTCGGTTGGACCCAAGCCAACCCAAACCCAATCACTTTCCTATTCTAACTCAAATACTACAACTATAAATACATCACATAATCATTAAATTGGAACCCTAGTTTTATTTGTTCTCTTTTCTTTTCTTCTTGCTCGGCGAGAGTCCCCAACACACCATTGGTGTCGATTTTCTTATTCAAGTGAAGGTATAACGTTTATTCATCTTCCTTTTAACGTACCTTGCATGTATATGTCGAGATATACTTTGTTTAGTCGCGTTTGTTTTCTTTTTGTTTGTGGCGAGAGATGCTAACCAAGAAAACAAGGAAAACCCTAATTTATTTAACTTGTAATTAATAAGGAGCGTGTAAAGTGATAAGTAATATTGAATCGGGTCATGTATATGTTGAGTTGAGCTAAGCGAGACATGCATGAGGTTGGACCGAGGCATGCATGAGTTTCGAATGGGGTTTAAAACATTATAACTTGTATATGAAACATGTTTAGATGAGCTAGGTCTTGTGTAAAACATGCTAGCGAAACCCTAGGTGAACCGAGTACATATGTACATGAGATTTAGGCGTGTAATAAATAAGTAAAGTGCGTAAACATAAACCCTAGTTTAATATGTAAAGCGTATAAGTATACTAAAACCTAATAACTTATGGTCACATGAAATCATAAGCGTGTATGATAAAGTGTAAAAGTAAAGAAGGTTATTAATTACGTATTAGGTTAAGTGGAGAGTCATTAAGGCGTAACATGTAAAGTAAATGCATATTAATGAGATATTAAAGAGTAAGAAACCCTAGAGCGTAAATGAGAGTATATTAGGGTTTGAGCTAAATATAGTAAGTGTTATTTCATGTGTGAGTTATAACTTATAAACTATTTTCACATTTAAAGGCGGACTTTAATAAATGATATAACGAACCCTAATCTACAACATTAATTATAAAATACTTAAGACTCATTAATAAAACCCTAAAGTATAAAGATTACTAATTATGAATACCAAATATTAAAAGATCATTATGGCGATTATGGAATCATTAATAACTTGGGCGACCGTTAATGTCTATAGGTTACGTGAAGAGGAGTAATCCTTTGCTTTTCGTCTTTACGCTTTTCGATCTTTGCGTTGGAATAAAGTATCGAGATATTACGACCTTTTCGGTAAAGGTTTCTCTTAATGTTTTCTTTCGTATTAGGTTTTCCTAAGCCTTTGCTATGAATCCCAAATCGATTTGTTTGAGCTATTGCTTATCCGAACTTCGATTTACGAATTATGAAACATCGATTTTGAACTATCGATATGAAAACTATGATTTTGGAAATATGAATGATTTTACGATAAATATGATCGTGTCGGTTATGACATTACGATTTGACCTAAGATAGTTTGACACCGAGCCAAATATTTAACTAGTCATGGGGTTCCATGTCCGTATCGATGATGCACCTCGATATGACTCTAGGGCGATAGAGTGATGTTACGCCGCGTCTACGGATGGTGAAGCATATTTGTGAATATGTAGGAAGGCGTATGGATGCATCCTAGATCATTATATGTTATATGTTATATGTTATCGATGATTGATCTTTGCGTGCGTGCGTCCTTCATAACTCTGGTAGGTCTCCCTACAAAATGTTGCCTTATGTGAATATGAATGTGATCGATATAAGTTACGGGCTCGTGGTAGTTGACTATAAACTTCATTTGAAATTATGATTTATGCTTTGAAAATGATAAAGATTTTGTTATTGCTCATTCACTTTATTTCATATCCGTTATCGTTTAGTATTCGCTTTTGCTTTCATATCATTCCTTTGGGCTTTTGAAGCTCGGCCGCACTTTTCTTTTCTTCATGGCGGTATCTAAGCATTGGGCTGGGTTGCTTTGGGATGAGTGCTTGAGTGGACTTACCTTAGAGATTTTAGCTTTGATTTCTTATGATGCCATTTAGACTTATTTATTTCGGATATTATGTTGGCGTTTATTTCGTTTCATTTGGGACCTATGTATTGAAGTCATTTGACTTGGATTATTTTCGCATTTATGTTAAGACTTTCTTTTGGTTATGAATGTTTTGCTTTGATATGACACCATTACTTGTGATTCCTTTACCCTTGGCGGGTCGGGCGTTACATTGGCCGATCAGGATGATTGATTTTATGTCGTATGGGGTTATTGATGCCGCTGGCGTAAGCGTGTCAATCACGATGCTAAATGTGGATATTGGATATGGTTTCCTCCCTTCTCATTCTCTTCTTTTGGAGAACTTGAGAAGGATGCGAGAATTTCCTTCTAAAGCGTATTCGACGATTCTCTATGACTCAAGACATTGGGGCGCGGTCATGGTTCATATTTTTAATAGAATTGGTTTTGCTATTCTAGAGGTGTGGGGGCCAGTTGGTTTCTCGGCTTCCCACCAATTTCTTGTAAATCCTATGAGTTTTTAATAAAGTGATGTTTAAAAAATAAAAATAAATAAATAATAATAATAATAATAATAATAATAATAATAATAATAATAATAATAATAATAATAATAATAATAATAATAATAATAATAATAATAATAATAATAATAATAATAATAATAATAATAATAATAAGCCCACCAATTTCTTGTAAACCCAAAAGCGTAAAGCGCGCCGTCTGAGCCAAATGTCAGACATTGGATATGGGTTCACCCTTCTCATTTTCCTCCTTAGGAGAACTTGAGGTGACGCGGTGACCTTACTTAAGCGGATCCGGAAGTTCTCTATAACTCAAGACATTGGGCCTTGTGGTGCTCATATCTTGATGGGATTAGTTTTTTATTGCTTAAAGGTGTGGGAGCCCGATTGTTTCGAGGCTCCCACTAATTTCTTGTAATCCATTGGTTTTGTTTCTAATGAAAGTGATGTTTTATAAAAAAAATAAATAATAATAATAATAATAATAATAATAATAATAATAATAATAATAATAATAATAATAATAATAATAATAATAATAATAATACTAATAATAATAATAATATGATTGGTTTTGCCATTGCTAGAGGTGTGGGGGCCGGTTGGTTTCCTGGCTCCCACTAATTTTTGTAAATCCTATGAGTTTTTTAATAAAAGTGTTGATTTTATAAAAAAAAAAATAAATAAAAATAATAATAATAATAATAATAATAATAATAATAATAATAATAATAATAATAATAATAATAATAATAATAATAATAATAATAATAATAATAATAATAATAATAATAATAATAATAATAATAATAATAATAATAATAATAATAATAGTAAATCCTATGATTTTCTAATAAAGTGATATTTTATAAAATAATAGTAATAATAATAAAAATAATGATAACCTTCGAGCTTATGGGTGTTATTGCTAAGATTAATGAACCTCGGTGTGAGTTGTTGCTCCTTCGTGCACTGTCGGTATTTTCAAATTATATTTTGCTATGTGCGCTCTCCGGGATCTTTGAGCATGCTTAGAGTTCATTTGATGCAACACTTCGCTCTTGCACAGAAGTGTATTGTCACCGCATCCGTACACGGTTTTGGTGATTGGCAATGGAGGCTTGCCACCATACCGCTGCGTTTGGGGAGCTTGGTGTTTACTTTGTAGATGATGTCTTGAACTATGCATTCATTGCTTTTAGACTCCAATCTGCTAGCTTGCAAACTAAGCTGCTCCGATATTCTAGTATTGTAACTTCTGGGCCTTCCTTTGATGATGCTTTGTGTGCTTTTAATTTGAAAATGAAGATTGACCTTTTGAGTAATCCAAATGAGATCGTTGCCCCCAAACTCATGAAGAAACTGGCAGATATATATTTCACAAGTGTTACCCAGATGGCTGAATCCACTTTTTCCTTATCTAATCGACAGATGGCGCTATGGAAATCTCAAATGGAGGATTACACTTCAAACTGACTTAGGGTGGTTCCGATATCTGGGTTGGGACAGACTATGAATGCTAGGACCTACAGGTGTGTGTTATGCTATCGGCTAGGTGTTCCCCTATTCTTTGTTCATATGTCATGTTCAGCTTGTTCCAAGGTCTTTACGGAGATATTTATGGGGACCATGTTGTATCATGCGCAGGTATTATTGGTATTAAACATCGGCATTACATGGTGCGAGATATCCTTGTTGACATATGTTCTCGGTCTGGGATTTCGGCTCGTAAAGAAGTTGATATTGGGCTTAGTGGAGAAAGGGACAAACCCTTACGTCCCACTGATATGTTGCTCTACTCGTGGGATGAGGGCTTGATGTATGTGTTGATCTGACAGGGTCATCGCCCTTGACGCAAACTGGTATGGTTGATTTTGTGCCTGGTCGTGCGGTGATTGAGGCCGCACAGCGTAAACGCGTCAAGTATGAGGCTAAGTGCCCGAATATTGGATATGGGTTTCTCCCCTTCTCATTCTCTTCTTTTGGGGAACTTGAGAAGGATGCGGTGACCTTATTGAAGCGGATCCGAATGTTCTCGGTGACTTAAGACATTGGAGCACGCGTTGCAAATCATATTTTTAGTAGGATTAGTTTTGCTATAGCTAGAGGTGGGGGCCCGGATAGTATCTCGGCTTCCTACTAATTTCTTGTAAATCCTATGATTTTAATAAAGTGATGTTTATAATAATAATAATAATAATAATAATAATAATAATAATAATAATAATAATAATAATAATAATAATAATAATAATAATAATAAACTTAAAAAGCGTAAATATAAAAATATATAAAATTACTCAAAAGGTAAAAGAAAAAATAACGCATAGACTAAATCCGTGATATCCAATAAACCACATGGACCATATAAAAACACATATGAGGGTATTTATGTCATTTCAACCATCTAAACCAACAATTAATGGTCAACGTTAAACAGAGTTAGTGTGATACGTGGTAATTTTCCATCTATTATTAAATAATAAATGATAATTTATTATTGCTGAGCATATTAAATTAAGCATACATGACCATTTTGAGTAGAATAACTCGCTTGCATTCAGTAGCATCTTGTATATAGCATATGCATTCATAATCGATCGAGATTTGTGCATTTATAGTTCCTAAAATTTTCTAATGTTCAAATTATATAACGGGAGGTTATCTCGTTTCTGTCAAGAACCTAACACCACTGCGTGCCGACACTACATTAAAGGCAAATGTGTTAGGAATTAGAAAATTCATCATTAAAGTGTCACCACCTCAAGTATATGTAATCATTAGAAAGCTCGTAGTCGTAGTTATTTTATATTAGTAAGAAGTTAGTTAAGTAAAACCGTGGAGGACGGACGGGTCTTTACCCACTTTGTATGCACGATCCATGACCGTAGGAGGCGTTTATTGTAAGACACTATAAATACCTCTACCTCCCAGGTAGAGGTTGGGCTCAATACCATTTTCTTTGTTTCACATAGTTCCCAACTCTCTTCCCTTTCTCTCTCTAGAACTTTCTCTCTCTAAAACCTTGTTAACGCCTCATATGATTATGGTGTGATGTGTTTGTGAAATCCTATATCTTACAATTGGTATCAAGAGCCATGGTTTGATCACTCATCTTTCATGCTCTTTGTTTTGGTGGATTTCATAAGGTTTTTGGGGTTATAAGTGTTTAGGAGAGTTTGAATCATTTGGACAATTTCTAGTGTCAAAGTTTGAATTTTGATTGTACTTTTGTGTTTAGGATCATCATATGTGTTATGTTTTGAATTGGAAGGCTTAAATCAATGTGGTTTGGTTGTTTTGATTTATAAAGTGGTTGTTTTTAAAAGTGCACGGCGAGTTGCGCCACGGTGTTGCATTTCTTGGAAGCGAGTTGCTTTGTTATTGAAAGCGAGTTGGTATAAGCGACTTGGCTATTAAGCGAGTTGTATTAGCAGCGAGTTGGTATATGCGACTTGGCTATTAAGCGAGTTGTTTCTTTAAGCGACTTGAGTTTTAAAGCGACTTGGCTATTAAGCGAGTTGTATTGTCAGCGAGTTGCTTTAAGCGACTTGGTGGTTAAGCGAGTTGTCTCTGTATGCGACTTGGCTATTAAGCGAGTTGTTTCTTTAAGCGACTTGATTTTAAGCGAGTTGACTGTTTAGCGAGTTGATACCAAAGCGAGTTGATTGTTTAACTACTTGTCTTTTGAGACTTATCACTTCTTCGTGGTACATTTTACGGTTGTTCTTTTGGTTTAGTAAAATCCGTGAAAGAATCAATTTCTGGTTTAATCAAAGAATAGTAAAATCTCAGAGAACTGTAATCATGTCAAACAACGTGCCTACTATCGTTTCTTCATGGCGAGGCGTTTAAGCGGTTGGATCGATACTCGTCCACTTATGCTGATGTAGGCGATTATGACTCATGGGCTCAAAGAATCGGGTTGTCTTGTTTGGGAAAAGAAAATGGGTCACCATTCTCAAATCAATTGATGAAGGTCCTTATCGATAGAGACCACAAGAGACATAATTGATCTCACTGCGGATGGAACAATGATCTTTGGATTGGACATACCAAAGGCGTATGATGAGTTCAATGATAAGGAGAAAAGATATTTGATGTCGATATCGGGGCTTCAAACATTATACTTGAGGTCTTCCAAAAGATATCTACAAGCTTATCAATCACAACACTTGAAGCCAAGGCGGTTTGGGATAATGTCAAGATGCTTCTCTCGGGTTACGAATTAACTAAGGAAGGCAGAGAATCACAATCGTATGATGAATTTGAGCACTTTAAGATGAAACCGGAAGAAAGTGTCTATGAATATTACGTGAGATTTCACAAGCTTGTGAATGATATGAGGAATATCAAAATGACCATGCCAAATATTCAATTTGAATTCAAAGTTTGTGAACAACATGAATCCCGAATGGCACAAATTTGTCACCTCTGTAAAGCTAACCAAATGATTAAAGAACACCGACTATGAGCAAGCAGATGCCTTCCTGCTTGGAATGAGAGACATGCCATGTTTGAGCGAATGATTATTGATCAGTTCAAATCTAAGCAGAAGAATCAAGCTCATCAAATGACTCAATAGCCTTTACACCAATGTTGGAATTACCACCAAAGCTTCTCAAGTTATACCCACTAGTAATGGTAATTACAAGCTCATTCCGATCCAGCATATAAGCCTCCAGACTTAAACACACTCATGGAAAACTTCATCAATCAACTGTCTCAAATGGTTATTCAAAATATGAATTCTATCCCACACACCAACAATAACCTCACAATAGCATCCAATCCACACAATCAAGCTACAATCGAGATGGGAAGGTTATGGTGCAACCGGTTCAAGTAAGGCAACATGAGCAGGGGAAGAGGTGGAGTTGGTGGAGGTATGTAGCAAATCGAATCGTGGAAGAAATGCCAATCGGGACAAGTAAAGCCAATTAAGTGCTACAAGCGTGGTGGTGATGGACACATTGCAAGGCGCACATCTCAAAACACCCTCAAAATGAGAATACTTGAGACAAGATGTTGCTTGTGCAAGCTCGGGACAATGGTCTTTGTTTTGGATGAAGAGCGCTTTTATTTCTTGCGAGAGGGAATGCTAAGACTTATGATGCGATGTGGATGAGCAACTAATTAGGAAATAGGTCACAATCATCAAAATGCCTTTCAAGTTGCCGATTGTGATGCATATGACTCGATGTCGATGATGAACCCTCGCCTGCACAATCTTTATGGCTAGCATCTCTCCAATGGTCTCTCCTAAGGTCTCATCATCTAAGCAAGCTGGTCCATCCAAAGAATCAACCATCTCGTAGGTATTAAAATTATATGATGAAGTTGATGAGCAAAAGATATATGATAAAGTGCAAACACATGAAACTTGGATACGATATTGTTAATATGGGTAATAGTAATATTGTCCCATATGATCAATATGTGATCAAAGTGAAAGTGTGATTAAACCAAGTGATGCATCTTCTGCGGTCAATGATGACCATGTTTTAATGAATTTACTCCATGTGCCCTCGATGATTACATTATCTTTGAACTTAATGCCTATAAAGAACAAGTTGCCATTCATGAACAACGCTAAGTTTGAGTTAACCACTCGTGAGCGGGAAATGGATGACCAAATGCGTACAATTATTAGAAAAAGTAACTTTAGGGAAGAAATACTAAAACAAGAGCTAGATTCCTTAAAAGAAAAGCTTAATAAAACGGCTAAGCAAAACAAGAACTTCAAGAGAATGTGAAAGTGCTTAGCGTGAATTTAATGCTAAGGAATCAAAACTTTTAAATGAATTTTCCAACCTAAAACTTTGAAAACAAACTTGAAAACAAATTGTACGTACAAGGAAACACCATTCGATCGCTCACATGATCACTAAGCATAGAGTTCTAAGTGACAAACATAGTGTTGCTTTAGTTGATGAACCAAACCACGAGGCTGTAAGAAAGCTAGAAGCCGAAGGTAATTTATGATGGCAATGAAATCCTTAAGCCTAGACAGAAACCTAGTTACCGAGAATCGAGGAAGATAGGCGGTTAGAAGAAGTCACTAGAAAGAAATTGGATGAAAACCTAAGAGCCCTTCATGCATAGAAAAGAAAATCGGTTATAAAACACCCAAATATGCTAAGGATAATTGGATTGCATTTAACAAGTTTAGACCTCAAACACAGTGACCCCCGAACAAGTGTTCGGAAAAGGATATGGACATGAAAAGGGGTGATGAGTTTGTTGAGCAGAATCCCCATGTAGGAGAATGCTTCCCGCCTTGTATATCCCCAATACACCAATGCATTTAGTTCCTAGATCTATTCCCACTAAGAGCAAGACCTTAATCATCAAACATGTCATTTATCAATTATTTGTTGATTTTGAGAAGGCGTGTGAAAAGGATCACACCTCTTGGGATAACTAAAGGGAGAGGGTTTTGAGCAAACTAAATAATGCTATTTAAGCGAGGTCATGCCTTTCTTTAAACAATTAAAAGGTCAATTTGAGAGTCTTAAAAGGGATGGATTCGGATATTAAGGAAATGGAAAAGGAATTTGATGCAATGATAGTTAAGGTCAATGACCGTGAGCGAGAATTAAAATATAATGAGATTGAGAAGAAAAACTTGCATACCTTAAATGAGAATTTGATTTCTGAATGTATCACTCAAGATGTGTTTTACATCGCCACAAATTGTTCAATTAATGCATCTCAATTTCATGAATTATCTGTTGCTCGAAAGTCTCCCATGATCGTGTCATTGAGCTTGAGAAAACTAACTCTAAATTGCATGAAAAATTTGAGCAGGATGATCATGATAACACCGTGAAACAGTTTTCTAAATTGGAAGTTGAGCATCTTGCTTTGCAATTAAAATATCAACATCTAAAGAAAATGTTAAAACCTCAAATATCAAGACATCCTTGGATGTTCATGAATTTGATGCGATTTTGAAATCAACAAACGTGATGAGCAGATTCGAGCTCATTGTAACACTATCGGAAAAATGAGAACCCAAATTTCACAATTAAAGGGTGAAAAGAACAATGTGACAGCTCCCAAATGCCTCCTCCTTTATATTCTCGAGTTCTCGAGTTTTCATCTTCAAAACTTGGTTAATGTTCTACAAAGGAAAATGAGAGTTTTCTAGAAGAAAATGAAAAGGTGAAACAACATTTTAAAGAGTTATATGATTCGGTGAAAGTCACCGTGACAAAAACAACGAAATAATAACGTCTTTACAAAAGGAAATTGAGAATCTAAGGAGTCGGTAAAAGGAAAATGCCACTTGTCTTTAATGAGAATGATGCATCAAAATCATCTGCAGATCGCAAATATCTTGTGATATTAAATACATCCTCCTCATCTTAGAAATAACGAAGTTGCATTTCATAACTATCTCGCCACCTTAAGGATAGTCTAGAATGTCTCCGTGAGATCGTGAAGAGGATTTCATAAATAAGCCACTTGATAGAAATTAGGTTTGCTTGCATTCGGGCCAAACGATCTCGGAGCTACTAGAATGTTTAAGAGCAACTTGTCCTAAATCCTTAGGTGCGAAAGATAAAGTTGTGATGCCTTGTTCTATGCCTAGTGCCAAGTATGCAACCCATGCTATGCCCAATATTAAGAAAGTGAACTCTAGAGTACCTTCAATTAGTTCGGATCCCCGCACTTCTAATTCGAGAATGCAAAGGTAGCACAACCAACTAATGTTCCCATAATTCCATCTACAGAGTGTCGGTGACACAAAAGCAAGCGGTCAAAGCCTCCGTGCAATACAATGCAAGATAGGACCTCGCAAGCTAAGAATGTGCAATGGAAGAAAGTAGAAGACCACCCTAGGAACATTAAGTTTGAGTTGAATAAAGCGAATCGTGTTGATTCTAGTATTAGCTATAAGCGTCTTGTAATTAATTCGAATTGCTACTTTTGGCAAAACATGTAATGATGATTGTTTGGTTTACGTTACTAATCATGAATGTGGTATGAATGAGTTGATTAATCTTTGCTAAATGCAATCATTAAGATAGTGCATACAAAAATCAAGCTAAGAAGGCTAGAAAGCAATGGCGAAGAAGGTTAGAAAACATTGGAAACCCATAGGAAGGAAATTTAGTAACATAGGTTATCGTTGGATACCCATCGGCGCAAATTCAATCTTAATGAGATGTGCCCTAAACTATCTAGATCAATGCCCATTAGGAAATGGATGCCTCTTGGTAGAACTATTCCTTTAAGAAGTGAACATACTTTGAGTAAGTCAAATACGGACACTAGCATTGCATCTATCACGATGATTCCGTTGTTTCTACTTCGATGTGGGTGTTCGATCATTGTTACTAACCAAATGGAACCCATTCTTGCATGGGGATCCCAATTATCGATTATCCATTCTTGTCCGTGTTCAATTGCGGATCGTTCAAATCGTTACGTGGTACACGGACTCAGTCGTCCAAGCATATGACTAGAGACCGTCACGGCTCATGAACTTTGTGAGTAAATTTATCGGAATTGTTAGATTCGAGAATGATCATTTCGGTGCAATTATGGGTTATGGAGACTATGTTGTCGGTGATAGTCTTATCTCCGTGGTATATTACGTTGAAGGTCTTGGTCATAACTTATTCTCTGCCGGTCGATTACGTGATTACGATAGAAGTGGCCTTGAGCATACTTGTTTCATTAGAGAACTTGATGGTAAAGAACTCTTAAGAGGAACACGTGGTTCAAATCTATACACCATCTCTATCGAAGATATGATGAAGTCCTCTCAATCGCTTGTTTCAAAGGCTTCAAAACAAAGTCATGGTTATGGCATCGTCGTCTAAATCACCTTAACCGCACCATAAATGATCTCTCGAAAGGACTTAGTAATAGGCTTACCTAGGTGAAGTATGAAAAGGATCATCTTTGTTCGACATGCCAATTGGGAAAAAGCAAAAGTATGCCCACAAACCTAAACCTACAATTTCGATTCTGAAGTCCTTCATACCATTCACATGGATTTATGTGGACCCATGAGAGTCACGAATATCTTTGGGAAGAAATATGTGTTAGTTGTGGTTGATGATTACTCTCGATTTACTTGGGTTAAGTTCTTAAGGACAAAGGATGAAACTCGGATATCATCATTAAACTTATCAAGCAGTGCTGAGTTCGACTTAATAAAATTGTTAGAATCATTCGAGCAGACAATGGGCCGAGTTTGTCAATAAAGAACTTAGTGAGTTTTATGAAAGTGTTGGAATCGGTCATCAAAGAAGTGTTCCACGAACTCCTCAACGAGCGGTGTAGATGAAAGACGAAATCGAACTCTTGTGGAAGCCGCAAGAAGAATCTTGATTACTCAAAGGTTCCAATGTTTCTCTGGGTGAAGCCATTGCCATTGCATGCTACACTCAAAATCGATCCCTAATTCACACCGCTCATGGAAAACTCCATATGAACTTGTCCACAATCGAAAACCTAATCTCTCATTCCTTCGTGTGTTTGGTGCATTGTGTTATCCAACTAATGAGGGCCAAGACTTAGGCAAACTTAAAGCTAAAGCGGACATTGGGTATTTGTAGGATATGCCAAGCGTAAAAGGATACGAATCTACAACAAAAGAACCCGAAACATCATGGAAACAATTCACGTTACGTTCGATGGTGACCGGTCCAATGGCTCGAGACAACCCGATTACGGACCCGCATCATCAAGTAGTCCCATCGGTTCTACTCTTGTATACGATCCTTCGCCCGTGACTCCTTATGTACCTCCTTGAAGATGACTTGAAGAAACTGTTTGATCCAATGTTTGATGAACACTATGAGCCAAGCGCTAATGATTTGTCAATTCCATCAGCGAGGCGCTCTATCACTGCCAATGAAGTTAACCCTTCGGTTTCTATGTCGTTAAGTCAAGAAGCGCTTCTTGATCACTCTATCTCATCAACAAATTATCAATCATCGAGTGTACATCATGGAATTGTTTGGCACCCTTGATGAGGAGAATCCCTCGCTACTCACGAAGATGCCCCATTTGAGAGCGTATTTGCTCTCGAATCATCATCGAACCATCTTCATCGGGAGAAATCGACTCGCTACTTGGTTCCTCAACAACAACCACACGAACACCTTAGAAAATGGACACATGATCATCCATTGGACAACATCATTGGAAATCCCTCGTCACGTATCCACTGCAAACAACTTGCAAGCGATGCCTTATGGTGCTTCTTGACTCTGTACTATCCAAGGTCAAACCAAAAGACATTAAAAGCGCAATGAATGAAGACGGATGGTTCAATGCCATAAGTAGAAATTCATAAGTTTGATCTACTAGATGTATGGGAATTAGTACCGCTCGACTATGTTATGATCATTGCGCTAAAGTGGATCTTCAAGGTAAAACTTGATGAGCATGGTGATGTATTAAAACAAGGCTCGATTGGTTGCAAAAGGATATCGTCAAGAGGACGGTATTAACTTTGAAGAATCATTTGCTCCGGTTGCTCGTGTCGAGGCAATCGAATCTTCTTGGCTACTATTGCAAGTAAGAACATGGTAGTCTATCGGATGGACGTAAAGGCGGCTTTCATAGCGAAGATCTTAAGGAAGTTGTATCGTCGACCAACCGAAGGTTTTGTGAATCGAGCATCCTACTCATGTCTATCACTTTAAGAAGGCTCTTTCTGACGAAGCAAGCTCCAAGGGCATGGTATGATATGCTATCAAATTTTCTCTATCTCTGGATTCAACAAAGGAGCGTTGATTCGACATTGTTCACCAGAAAGTCAGGCAAACATCTAATTCACGTTCAAATCTATGTTGATGATATTATCTTTGCCTCGACTAACCCCAATGAATGTGACTGTTTTTCAAAGGAGATAGGCTCTAAATTTCAAATGTCAATGATGGGACAATATTTTCTTGGGATTACAAATTTCACAAAGTCCGGAGGCATTTTATTAATCAATCTAAATATGCAAATGAAATTTTAAAGAAATATGGATTTGACACTTGTGACACCGTTGACACTCCATGGTGGAGCGTACCAAACTAGATGAGGACCACTCGGGGATCATGGTAGATCAAGCGAAATATCAAAGTATGATTGGATCACGATGTACCTCACAACCGATAGACACGATATTACGTTATTGTATGCATGTGTGCTAGATACCGGCTAAGCCTACCAAAATCACCTTGAAGCGGTTAAGCGGGTCTTTTGATATCTCAAGGAACCATCAACATGGGTCTTTGGTACCGAGGACAACGGTATTTCACTAACGACATATCTGAGATGTAGACCATGCAGGTGTCAAGATACACGTCGAAATGCGTGCGGAGGTGCTCAATTTTAGGTGATAAGCTTGTAAGTGGTCTTCAAAGAAACAAATGAGCACTTCCATATCCTCTCTGAGAGGTGAATACATAGCCATGTCATCTTGTTGTGCTCAAATCCTATGGATGAGATCCCAATTATCTGACTATGGCTTTGAATTCAACAAGATCCCTCTGTATTGTGATAACAAAAGTGTCATCGCTCTCTCTTGCAGCAACGTTCAACATTCAAGAGCAAAGCACATTGACATTCGACATCATTTCATTCGGGAACAAGTGGAAAAAGGTGTGGTAGAACTCTATTTTGTAAGGATTGAATACCAGTTAGCAGACATCTTCACCAAAGCTCTTCCTAGAGAACGTTTCGAGTTTATCCTTCCACGACTTGGTCTAAAGAGCCTACAACCGGAAACACTCAAATGCCTTCAAGAGGAAGACGAGGAGTAAAAATGGTTTTCTCTCTTGTATATACTTATTCAAAAAGCAAGATACAAAATTTCAAAACCCACAAAATAAAATATAAAAATATAAAATATTCAAAATCCATAAAATTGAAAATCTTGAAAATTTCCAAAAATATTGTTATCTTGTCATTTTTATTTTATTTTATTGTTATTTTTATTATTATTCGATATCATCTCGGACTTTGTGTTGACATTCAAAGAATGTCACGGGTTTTAGATGTTCTTGAATGTTCATAAATTGTTTAAAAAAAGGCGGAGAAAATGGTGGTTTATTGTCATTTCGAGCGGTAACCGTTTTAAAAGGTAAAAAACGAGCCATGCTTAATCTTATTTTCAAATCTCATGCTCGATTCTTAAAACAAATGTTTGTCACCAAAAGACAAGCGTTTTATTTCCAAATATTTTTCCGTCTAATGATTCTTGAAAAATATTTGCCATCTAATGAAAACAAAATTGCTTTGAAAATACCTCGTACTCTATTATTCTTGTAAATCATTTGTGCTTATCATCATCAAAATCTCTATCTCTCAATCAACAACTTGTGTCATTGATTGAGGGGAGAATGATTTCAATCGAATTAAAAGAGTATTTTAAACAATTGGCACGTAAACAAGCAAGGTCTTCTTTTGGATAATCAAAATGAACAATGTTTTATACAAGTGGTTCAAGACCTTGGCTATTGTTATGTTTCATTAGATAATCAAAGCATGTTTAATCCGTGGAGTTTAAAGTCTCAGATTTGATCCTTATAGGTTAAATGTTTTCATAAGCAAGTCACAATTCTTCTCAAAAGCTTTCAAAAACAATTTAAATCTATAATGATCACAATTTTCAAATGATTTGAGAATTGTGATCGGGGAAGAATTTGTGATTTAAATTGGATTTGTTAACCCGATAATTGGTTTTATAAGTGTTTAGCAAACTCTCCACCATTCATGTGCCAAACGATTTCAAATTTTCCATGCACATGTTAAGGGGGAGCATCTATTTTAAACCAAAAAGGATTGAAAGCGTAATTAATTTGTTTCAAAGTGCGAGTTTTCCTAATATGTGCAAAACTCATTCAAACCCGATGCACATATTGAGGGAGCAATTTTTTGAAAACCATTCTTTCCTAAAATATCTTTAACTATATGTGAATCACCGATTTTTGATAGGAAAGTAACGTCGATATTTTAGAAAATATTTATCAAAAAAGTGAATCCTTCCTCTTGCCTCTATGTGCCAAAATGATTTTAAACATATGATGCACATGTTGAGGGAGCCGTTTTCTAAAATATCATAAGCGATTCGGGTAAAAATCTTGTGATAATATATCACAAGTACTTGGATTGATTTTCAAATGGTTCCAATGGTGATGAAAAATACCAAAAGGCCGACCAATTTGTTTTATGCATGGTGTTATAAGAATGGTTAGGTTAGGTATTCGTTCCACGATCCCATTGAGCGGGAGGATCTACCGTGGACAATCCACTAGATAGTGTAGAGTCCTTGGGTATGATGAAAAAGGAGAAAAGTGAGATATGGAAAGAGTGCGGATGAGATAGAGCTAGAGCTGGAATAAACCCAACAAGGTTCTAGTTATGAAGTCTCGGTAAGCAACTTGTAGGGTTGAAGAATGAAAAGAATTGAATGTGAAAGGGTGAAAATAAATAGCCTCAATAATTCAACCATAGAGGCGTAAACCGGGATCAATACATATGCTCTTGGTGTTTACTAAGGTAACACTGGTATTAAAGACAAGACATCATAGACCCAAATGATGCCCGCACTACAACTTCCCAAGCTACTCAAGTTCCTCTTAAAGGTCTTGTTTCATTCTCAGGGGAACAGACATAATCTATTGACTTTCTCTTAGAGATTGTTGATATTGAAGAGCGAGACCCTCTCCTAGTCTCTCGGCATAGGAACCAAATGTGAACAATTGAGTCTAGATCCACGAGATCATCAACAAATCTCATTAAGGACACAATCAATGAAGACTCTCTGCTTCACACAATGTGAAAAGAGATTATACTTTAGAGTCCTACGCATTATCCTTGTGGTATTGCGGAACATCCGAGTGATATGCAAACATATTCACAATGAAGATGGAAAGCCTTCTAGAGCCAACATCAAACAAGCTCTTGGTAGGTGGCATGTGAGATCTATCAATAGATCAACCATGTGACAACCGACGAGAAACAATGGGCGATTCAAATTTTGAATCAATCACGGTTCGAGTTATGGATTGACGGATATCTTTGAAAAACCGGTCGTTGTGCCTAAAATCTTTTCTCTAACACATCGTGTATTAATATTTCAAAAATAAAAGGTGTTTATGATTGATAATTGATTTTCGTTAAAACCTTCGTTGTATTGCAAAAACACTTTATTTTGAGTAGTACTGCGATTGTTTTCAAATCTCTTTTCATCAATCGATGAATCTCAAATTCATTGGTTCACTCACTCCGTGTTGTCTTCTTTGAGACGTTCGATTTGAGAACACCTAGAACATTGCGAAACCTATCGAGGAGATTCTTGAATTATACGATCGAGGCGATACTATCTTGAACAACGGGGAACCGTGGGCGTGTACCTCGATTCAACGAAGTGATCAAAGACACTTTCGTGCGCTTTATTGCTAGCTGTTGTATGGTACACCCGCGCTTGCGGTGATCGAATGGAGGTCAATCCATGGCCGAATGCTCACACAACACATTCATCTAAAAGAAATCATGATTAGTGCATCAATGACTCGATATTCTCACTCCATGCTTACGCTATCTTGCAAATATCATGAATCATCTAAAGCTTTAGCTACTCGATAAGAAGAAATCATGATCCAAAATGTGAGCATGTGGGTCCTTTGTCACAACATCACACAAAGTTAACACCACAATGGAAGAGTCGGAGATTTACAGGCGATGATCAAAGCGGCTCAAACTTATCATCACGTGGATCGGTTAAAGACCTCCACTTGAATTATTCAAACATGGATAACATGAAGAATCAAAGACTACGAGCTCTTGAGCAAGAACTTAAACAAGAATTCAAGAACAATCTTAATGTAATATCGGTTTGTATTATGTGTAAATTGAGGTGACCTCCACTTGGGGAGATTGTTAGGAATTAGAAAATTTAGTCATTAAAGTGTCAGTCACCTCAAGTATATGTAATCATTAGAAAGCTCGTAGTCGTAGTTATTTTATATTAGTAAGAAGTTAGTTAAGTAAAACCGTGGAGGACGGACGGGTCTTTACCCACTGATCCACAGCCCGTAGGAGGCATTTATTGTAAGACACTATAAATACCCTCTACCTCCCAAGGTAGAGGGTTGGAGCTTCAATACCATTTTTCTTTGTTTCACATAGTTCCCAAATCTCTTCCCTTTCTCTCTCTAAAACCTTGTTAACGCCTCATATGATTATGGTGTGATGTGTTTGTGAAATCCTATATCTTACAAAATGAAGTTACAATAAATCCCCAAAGTAGAAATCTTGTATTTTTATATGTTTTCAAAAGCATGTCATAAAACGTTACCTCACAAAATTTATCGAACCATGATACTACGATCTGATTATAACTCGGTGGGACACGGAATACATAATACACCAACCTTATACCAATAATACTTGTCAAAAATAAAACCACCATTATCCCTCACCAAATTCTATATAATTTGTATTTTAGGGTTTTCAAAAATTAGATTGGGGTTTTGCAATTCAAGCTTCAATTTGGTGTTATCATAAAGGATTCGTGGTCAATTGAGCTTTTCTTGGGTCGATTCATACCCTACTACCGCTACCCATTTTGTAAGGATAAATTTCATTTGATTTTGTGAAAATTATTTTGTATATTGACTTTTGTATCGGTCACATTCATTGTTAATTATTTTTATTGTGTTGGTCGATTGGTATGAATATGAACACATAAGATTCATTCTTGTGAAAGTATTTAATTTTTGGTCTAGAGTATATTGAAGTTGATTGTTGGTGGTGTCTTTCGATTGTGAGCGAGGAAAAGAAAAAGGAAAATGAAACTTTAAATCCTTAAAACCCACTTGTTATAACTCATACTTGAGTCCTAGGTTTGTTGACTTAGTTCACATCTATGTTCTCTATGCTTGTTGTATTGCCGGTGAAGTTAGACCTCATCGAAGGTGTTGGCCTTGCTAGTGGTGGTTTGCTCATGACTGCACAAGCTCGTAAGGATGTATATGAGTGTCGAGCTAAAGCCGGATCGAGTTGTACTCGAGCGACAAAAATAACCGCCACATTCTTGTTTCCGAGTCATTTGTTTAGCTATGCACGCTATATTGGTCGAGTATAGACCTTGTTGAGTCTCATTTGATAGCTTAAACATGCATGTAGCCGTCGTAACAAAAGTATTAGCATAAAATTTGCCTCACGAGTCTATCAACTCGCATATATGAGAAACACTTTTGGTTTAACGTCATATCGTGGGTGTATTATTGTATAGAAGAATGAGTCGGGCATGGGTGAACTTGTAACGTGTTGAATGGTTGGGTAGTCAAGGTGGTCTCGAGCACATAAGTCGATTACCATGTTCGGTTTGAGTTTCGTTCGAGTCGATGACACTTTGCTCGACACCTGCGTCCCAACATGCCATTCTCAAGAAAATTTTCTAGAACAAATTTTACTCCTACTTGGTATGCAAAATGGGCCATGACCCATGGCACACTCAAAGTGGGGGTGTTCATGGGTTGGGTAATATCCGAATAAACCAAAACCAAAGCCGAACCGACCGAAAATAACCGAACCGAACTCGTAGAACCGAAATTGCCAAAACCAAACCGAACCGAAATAAAGTTCGGTTTCGGTTCGATTATGTTTTTGCAACCAACCGAAAACCAAAATTAAATAAATATATATATATTTTATATATTTATATTAAAAATATATTAAAACTCTTTTATAATATATATATAATATTTTAAGCTTGAAAATTATTTTTTTCAAAAATATATATAAATAAATGAATAAATTATTCAATTTAGGTAATTGGGTTATTCGGTTCGGTTTTCGATTATTGGGGTTCGGTTTTCGGTTTTGATTCGGTTTAGTTAAATTTGAATTGATTCGGTTCGGTTCTCGGTTATACCCAAAAAATTTAACCGAACAAACCGATAGCGAACAGATGAACACCCCTACTCAAAAGAGTATTTGGGCGAACGTTGGGCCGAAGCCCATTGCCAAACTACTACCCCACCGGGCCACAACCCACTCGAAAATATGGAATACATTCACTTCGTCGAAATTTTCTTTTGTCCATGTGTATCGTTATAAAAGATGAAATACGTAAATGATTCCGGCAACCAAAATATAAGGGTCTTAGGACATTTTCGTACCCCATATCCTTCTTTGTCAAATCGACATCTTACCCATTTGTTTTGTCGTCGTCAACTAGTCTCCATCACGAGACTTGTGCTACTACAAGTCGTTAATCAAAATTTTCAAAATAAGATTTTTAGTACTTAAACTTTCATATAAGTCTAATTGGATATCTTTCAATTACTTATATTTTCTAAACATACATTTAATAATTTAATCGTCTAATGTAACACTATAACGTATAAGGGTCTTGCAAGGGTTATGCTAAACTTTTAACAAAATATATTAACGGACCATATATTTTTGCACAACATAAAATTTAGAAACTTTTCAAAACTCAACATAAGTATACATTAAAAACAAATTAACGTTTATGTTTTACGTTATAAAATAAACCATTAAATGGCTAATGCATAATATGAACCATATTAAATCGTTATCTTTTCGTCACCTTTGCGAGAAGACTTGTTCATTTCGATACTTCTCGACTTCTTGCTCATTTCGGTCTTACATCAATACATAAGCAATATTAATTTAGCTATTTTTGAACCTTTGAAAGTAAGAATACTTTATAGGTCTTAACTAAAATAATGAACTAAATTTTGCCCTACTTACTTATGCCGCGTGCCGGTGCGGTTCCACAAAACTCTTTGATTTTCACCTTCGGACTACTTATTGCTGAGGTGAGTTTATAGCCCCAATTTTTTTACTTGATAAATTGCTTTATAAATTTTGGGGTGAGAAAATATGCAAATCTTTTATGGACCTGAACTATTGCATGATCACTATTACGTGGTTTAGCCTAAGCCCTTAAGTCCCGAGAAATGCCCCCTTTTCATGAACCGTCAGTTCCCATTGGGAAACGCGAATGTTATAAATAGATCTATTGAGGGTGACTCCTCCGTTCGATTGGCCATACTTAGGTCAAGGCGAAATGTATACCATGTCGGAACCGAGTGTAGCGGGACAAACACTCGGTTGTGACAAAGATGAAAACCATTTGCAAACACACAACTAACGTTGGGTACAAAAAAGTCCTTCATCGACTTCAATTTTTCCTTTTTTTTTAATCTTTTTATCTTTGAAACAATACACTCAACGTTATTTATGTTACATTATTAATCTTTCAGCATTATATATTTTTAGCGTATTAAATTTTTGCATCATGTTTGTACTACATTTTAATGTTTAATAATAAAACTTTAAGTTGGCCGGCCAACGGCCGAGCCTTAGGCTAGTTTGAAATATTGGAGGAGGCAAGAGGTAAGATTTGAATTATCCTTACATGGACTAAAGTGAAAAGAAATACGAAGAATAATTTAATTTTGGATTTGCTAAATAATGTCTATTGAATATAAAAGGAAACATGAACTTTGTTAAATTAACATGACATATATTTAAGTTAATTTTAATGTTTATTATGCATTAAATATATAACTACTTTAAATATAGAAAGAACAGATTATTTAATGTGCATCAAACATTACATAATGAGCATTGTTTAGCAAATCCCATTTAATTTAACTTTAACCAAATACACAATTGTAAGTTCTTTACAAAACATAATGATTACACTTTCAAAAAGAATATAGAATAAAGGCCCGTTTGTTAAGTTGTAAGGATTTACTGTGAGCAATGGATTTAAAAGTGAGTGGTTTGGGATTATTTTTACTGTTTGTAAAGTGATGTTTGGTTTGTTCTATAAACTTTTGCTTTATCACATGAAGACAAAAAGCTAAAATTATTTTTATCACAAAAAATAATAGAGCGATTTAGACGATGGTGACCCTAGAAAAGCCAAGGTGGTTCTTTGATATAGTAAAGATAAAACAAATCAACGGGTGAATTAATCTCCCGGTAAATGTGTTAAGCCAGGTCGGGTCCAACTTAGAAATGTGCCTTGCTATTATAAGTTTAAAGTTTAGTGATTATATCTTATACTACATATTTTTTTGGTATACGATACTAAACGATCATTTGTAAAATTATTGTTAAAGACCTCAATATCTACACTTAAACATGTAACAATATTCAAACTCACATTGGAATTCATTATTTAGAATTACTTACATATAAATGCATCTAAAAACAAAGTGGCTGAGTTTTTATAACATAATAATAAGCGATCTTTTTCTCTATCGTGGTATTTTTTTAAAAATACCATATTAAAATGTTTATGCAATTTTGGCTTTTTGTAAAAGGCTAACACTTCAAAAGTGGCTAAAGTAGAGGGGGTAACATGAAACTTTGAATAAAAAAAATCGGTAAAAAGAAAGAAAATGTAATACTTTGGGTATTTTCTTTCTTTACCAAGAACATTGCAGAGACCATTAATACCTCCAATAAAAGGTACTGCAAGTGTTTTTTTTTTTTTTTTTTTCTATTAGATCTTTGTTTCTCTTCTTATCTGATACATTAAGGTGGTTCCCGGTCTAAATCTAAGGTAGGTACGCCTTTGATAAGCACCACTAGGATCAATTAAGATCGATAATGGATTACAGTTGGCTTGGACGATCAAGAAGATAAGAATAGAAAGTCGAAAGCTTCAATGTATTATCAATGGAGGATAGTTTGTTGTGAATTTGTTACAAAATGATTACTGAGAGAATTAAAGAGAGAAAATGATTTATCAAAACTTAGAAATGAGATACAAGTGTTTGGGTATTTAAAAGCATTTAGTAGGAAAGATGGTTGGAGTGTACGTGTTGGTTGTTAACAGCTTCACACGTGCCAGGCACATGTGGGTTGACTTTAACTTTGGCACCTATCAGCCTTTGGATTAGGATAAAGATTGAAGAATTAGCCGTACTTTGATTTTCAGGCTTCTAATTTACCCACTCTCGCTCGCTCAGGTTATCTTTTATTCCTGAAGCCGTTGCTTTTTTCCAGGCTTCTAATTTGCCCAAACCCACTCTCGCTCGATCAGGTACTCTTATGGTTCATTTATTTATTTATATATATAATTTTGAATTTTGATCTATTGTTAGGATACTACTACTACTAGTTAATTAGTTCGATAGACATACTACTACTCCTTTTATGTTCCAAAGCTCCTTTTGTCATCCGTTTAGTATGCTATTAGTTACACCCGCCCTCAATTTTGTTAACTAAACTTAACAATCAATATACCCTAATTATTAATTAAAATAATACTCATTTTGTCTAGGCTGGAATCTGTGGTGGACGATCGTTTTTTTTTTTATAGTAAGCGGTGTGACTTGTAAGTTGTAACTACTTTTGGGCGATCAAATACGGAGTCAAACTTGATTTACTCTTTATAAGTCCTCAGTTTTCTACTATGGGCAACTTCCAACTTTGGTCAACACTTGTGTCATTGGGTCGTTTTTGACTGTGTGGTTTTACTTATCATATTTGAGTGTCTAAGTTTAAAGAGTTGTACTTCTACTTCTAGCCCGGGTTTTCAACCATGAGCTCTTTTAGAAGCCTATTAATAATGTCTCATCAAGCGTTTAACTCACTTGAATGTTACTTGGGGGGCCAACTTGTTGCTTTGGCTGTAAGGGTTACACGCATTTGGCTCCTCTAGTTCCGTGTATTGAGTTATTTGAAATTTTTAGATGTTTTGACTTCTGCCCATGCTCAGGTTAATACTTATAGTAACCCCAGAAAAAAGCGAGTTTCATCATTTTCACGTTGGTCAAGATTTCCACTTTTGCATATAGCAAACCGAAATGAAATGATGAATAATCGCTGTCCCATGAAATGATATCTTATATAATGACAGCATCTGTGACTTTTTTAAAACATACCCAATTTTATCCCAAACCATTTTTATAAGAATTTGTGAAATTTTGCAATGTTAGTAAAATAATTGAAGTGGAAACCACACAATTATTAAAGATGGCGATATGACAGTGAAAAGCATAATTAATCTTCGTCTTTTATACATACAAAAGGCAAAGTGGTTGATTGCTTATGGACCGACAAATGTAAATGTGATACTGCTCTTGGTATGTGTTGGATGAGGCTAGTAATAGTTTTGATATAATTGTTGAACTTGATCCCTGTATGAAAACGAGGAGGCATGATCGGGAGACGTGCCTTGATAATGATTACTGGTCCAATTTTTTTCTAATTTTATAAGTGAAAGCAATATAAAGGTCTTAGAACTTACAATTTGGTCCAAACCGTCTGATAGTTCCTTAGAGTAATCCTTCGATAACAAGTGACAATGATACCAACCTAAAGAGTTTTGCAATTGTTAGTGCTCCCTAAACAGTTGAGCCAGGTGCGATCTCACTTTTGAGATTGAGCTAGACATCAAAACTATTTGTAGGCAAGCGTGCATATAGCTGGATATGTAAATGTCATGCACAACATTCTGTTTATTTACATTTTTTTAATAATTATTTTGATATCTCATTTCCGTGAGCATGTATTTTAACATGTTTAGGTCAATGAACAAAAGTATTTTCATGCAGCCAACTTTTTGCGTCATGTAAGAAGGTTTAACAGGGTTGGCTGCTCTCGTATAATATTATGAATAACAAATGTATTAAATATGATTACTAGTTCGATGAAACGATTTTGGGAGGTTGTAAGATGTGAATATGCTTGAGCCACTTTTGACCTGTTTGACCCATTCGGCTTGGAGATAATGCAACCTTAGTCGACCTATGTTAGATAGACGAGTCGAAACTGTTGCATCTAGATTGTATACAAAATTACTGTGTTAGTTAGAAGTGAATAGTCTCTCATTCTTCTTGTATGTCTTTGATCTCTGGTTGAATCCTATCTATGTTTACAATTACAATCCTAAGAAGATTATAGGAATATACTTTGACAAAAATGCACAGTTTAACCATGCATCTGGGTCATGTTTCTTATGATAATATATTACTTGATTGCAGATATAGCAGCACGCTGATCAGAACCGCACTGGCTTCCTTGGCCGTCAGGAATTCTATAACGCTCTTAAGCTTGTTACTGTTGCACAAAGTAAAAGAGAACTAACTCCAGATATAGTAAAGGCGGCATTATATGGACCTGCTTCATCTAAAATCCCTGCTCCACAGATTAATCTTGCAGCTCTGCCTCCAGCTCAACCAAATGCAATGGGACCACGTCCTCCTACACAGCAGCCTGGGATTGTCAATTCAATGGCCCCACGCCCTCCTACGCAACAGCCCGGGGTTGTCAGTTCAAGGCAAACTCAAACTTTCGGCATAAGATCACAGGGGCCTCCTAATTCAATGGCTCCTCCTTCAGTTGCTCCACCTTCTGCACAGTATTTTGCGCCTCAAGGAAATCAGTCAATGAGGCCGCCACCTCAGAGTGGTCCTCTTCCATCACAGGGTGTTGTTGGTCCTAGTTTTCCGGCAGGTGGTGGTCTGGCCGGTCCTGGTCTATCAAACTCTAATGTCTCAGGTGATTGGCTTGGGGGCAGAGGTGTTGGGGCTACTGTACCGAAACCCCAAGAGCCACTATCATCCTCATCTTTCACAGCTCCTAGACCATCTGTTGGAGGATATGCAATTACTTCTTCCCCTATGTTTGGCGGTGATTTGTTTTCTGCTTCCCAATCTATATCCAAACCGTCATCATCCTCAATGCCAACACAAACTGCAAGCATTCCACCTGTTTCTTCTGCAATTGCTCCCGTAACTTCTGAGCCCCAGATTCCAGCCAAGATAGACCCACTTGGTGCATTGAATGCTTTTACAAGGCAACCCACAGGTGCTCCAGTACAGTCAGCGGGGCCATCTCTACCAAGACCAAATCAACAGGCCCCGACTCAAAATGCTCCAGTACAGTCAGGTGGGCCATCGTTCGTCAGTGGCCAAAAATAGCTGGCTGGTGTTAATAAGTATATGAAAGTGTTCATGGAAGTCGACTCTGACAGAGATGGGAAAATCACTGGTGATCAGGCTCGTAGCTTATTTTTAAGTTGGAGACTACCAAGAGGTAAATGATTTACTCGATTTCCTATAAAAGCGACAAGCCGTAATGTTGTTATTGTTCTTCGACAGAAATTCTGAAACAGGTGTGGGACTTGTCTGATCAAGATAATGACAGCATGCTTTCCTGAGGGAGTTCTGTATTGCTCTCTATCTGATGGGCGGTACAGAAGGCCAGAATCTTCCACCAACACTTCCTAGTAATGTCTTGCTTGATGAAGCTCTGCTGTCTCTCACGGGCCCACCCAATCCTTCTTATAGACCTGCTGCTGGTTGGGAGCTAATCCTGGTATACCTCTATACATCATGTAGACATATATTTAGAGTTGCAAAATGGGGGGTCGGGTGGCTTGAGACGCATCAAAACGGGTTGTGTTGAAACATGTTAGTTTTAGTAAGGGTCGAAACACGTCGGGTTGAGGTGTCGTTTTTATTATTACTGTTATTTGTAAACGACGTAAACACATGAAAATGTTAATTCAAATACTATTGTTACTGATACTGCTACTTTCCAAAATGGGCAGTTCAAATCGTTTATCAATACACTTACTCGTGAAAGGGCGAAAAATCCCTCGGATAGTTGAGAAATTAAAATCGTTTTGAATGTTATCGAACCTTTGTCTTCAGGTTCTGCACCCCAGCAGCCAGGGATGCCTGGCGCCCAACAAATGTTGCATGCTAATATGAGGCCTCCCATGCCTGGTGCCCAGCCAATGCAATATAATCACAGCCAAAAGGACCGATGCCCCCCATGGATAACTCTCATGCACATCAGCTCAGTAATGGTGATCAAAACACTTCTCGCTCAGTTGCTCTAGAGACAACTGAAGCAGAAAAAGTGGTAAAGTTTTATTTGTTCCTGATAGATTTGGAATTTAATTACGCCTTGAACTTCTGAATTATTATGAAGTATGAATAGAAGATGCTTTATCTGCGTTATAACTGGCGCCTTATTTTGGATATAAATCAGTTAATTTAGTTGAACCATTCTGTTAAAGATTTCATCCATGCGACTTTTTTTTATCTTCTTTAGAATGCGCACTCACTGTCGCTGGTTTCCATTGGTGTTAAAAGGTTGAAGATAAGAAGGAAATTCTGGATTCTAGAGAAAAGATGGCCTTCTACAGGAACAAAATGCAAGATCTCGTGAGTATCCATTCTTCTCAATATATGGATCAATGTCTGCCCATAAATTTACATCTTTATACACTATATATGGGAAGACGTGTGTATTCACCTCCTTTCTTCACCAGGTTTTATACAAAAGCAGATGTGAAAACCGCCTTAATGAGATTACAGAACGAGCAATAGCGGATAAACGTGAGGTATATTGGCGAATTTAAATCATGTCTTCTTTCTATCTTTTGATTTGGGGTTTTTCGCGGTCCTTGAGAATTGAGATTTGTCATTATCTAATTCCAGGCAGAGATGCTTGCTAAAAAATATGAAGAGAAGTACAAACAGGTGGCAGAAGTGGCCTCTAAGTTAACTATTGAGGAGGCATCTTTCCGTGATATTCAGGTAAAAATCCCCCCTTTTATTCTCTCACACAAAATAAAACTTACAGTTCACATACACTTTTTATTCACCATGCTGTGAGTGTTGTCCTTTTTTTTCTTACGTAAAAAATGGGACCACACTCACAAATTGTCTTTTTTGATAGGATTTTTTTGGGGTTTGACGTGACCAATTTGTATTTTTTTGAATAAAGATAAAATCTATTAAAGTTTGTTACAATGCCTATTTATTTGTTTGAACAAGTCCATTTAGTATGTTGTAAACACTCGACTACTTTGAAACCATTTGGGCAGTTTCCGTTTTAGCTATTATTACAGTTTTGTGAGTTTGACCCATCCGTTATTGATAAAATATCATCCAAGTTGGCCTGTTTCCACATAAATGTGCTGAATTTTCCCCTTCTACTCAAAATTGTTAAATGGTTTGAGAAATAGCATTGCGTTATCACTTTCCACTGGACTGGCAGCTTAGCGTACATTAGATCTATTTTTATGTGATTGGTGCCTTTTTTTCCCCTAAGAATAAGGGCAGCTGGGAGCTGAAGCACATTAATTGTAACTTGAGAGTATAATCCCATCTTTTTGTTTATTGAATTGAATTTTCTGTTTGACTTTTAGGAGAGGAAGATGGAGTTGAATCAGGCACTTGTGAAAATGGATCAGGGTGGCAGCGCTGATGGTATCCTTCAAGTAAGTTCAGTTACTTCTATATGACCCATCAACATCTTTTTTCCTTTCTTTAGAATTCAATAAATATATAATAATAAACATTAAACATATTTTCGGTTGACCCAGGTCCGTGCTGATCGTATCCAATCTGATCTCGAGGAACTGCTGAAGGCTTTAACTGAACGTTGCAAAAAACATGGAATTGATGTCAAGTCAACTGCGGTTATTGAGCTTCCAAAGGGTATCATCTTGCATCTCATGCTATCAGGAATACTTCATTAGCAATAATGTCACTGTATCTGCATAATATTATAATAAAATGATTGATATTGCGTTATGGTTCACCTATTTTGTTTGTCAAGGTTGGCAACCTGGAGTTCCAGAGATATCTGCAGTGTGGGATGAGGATTGGGATAAATTTGAAGACGAAGGTACGACTCTCTTTCTATATGAGTAACCATTTATCAGAGAAGGAGCAATTTCAGCTCATTTCCGTAAAAAATATTCGTGTTGGGGGTCAATCCAACCCGCGCTCCACACAAAATATCCGTTTTGACCCATACCTATTTCATCTATTACCCAGCCAGACCATTTTGCTACATCTACCTTATGCTTTTACGTTATTCTCTTCAACCACATTTGCAGTTTGCACTAAATTAGTTGGTAATGACAGGTTTCTCATTTGATGCTACGGTGCCTGCAAATGCAAAATCAACATCTCAGGCAGAAAACTCAGCTCCGATGGACGATGTTTCTGAGGATTCATATTCAAATACTGACAGGAAGTTAGAGAAGCCTTTCGAGACTGAATCAGCATATGCACATAGCGAAGACGAGTCGGCTAAAAGTCCAGCTGGTAGTCCCACGGCGCAAAAAATATTTGAAAGTCCAACCAAGGAGGATTCATTTAACCATTTCGGAAAGAGCTTTGATGCCGACACAGAAAGGTACCAATTGGATTCAGTTTATGGTCTGATCTTTCATTGTCTAAATACAACCAAACGTGTACCTATACCTTGTTTGCTGGAAAGATCTAAACATGCACTAGTGTATTGCTCTTGTTTATTGAGTTCGATCTTCTTCTATTAGGGGTTTTGATGACCAAGGATGGGGTACTTTTGACAACAATGATGATGTAGATTCGGTGTGGGGATTCAATAGTGACACAGCTAAGGTAAGTTCATATCTTTTTTTTTTTTTTTCCAGTTATATATCATTGCATTCAATGGATAGTGTGTATAAGGTTATAGAAGGGTATTACAACGTAAGGTGGAAAAATGCTACATATGTGCTACTAAATGAAAAGTACATCTCAACTTACTGCTCTAGAGTGGACCTGGAAACTGAACCAATCTAAAATTCGTTTTGTATCAGTTGCGAACCGTTTTGGTATGTATGTCATAATTTGAAAAGTATAAACCTAGAACAAAGCTGTTTGGAGTTTAAAAGAAAATAGGAAACCTACCTTTATTATAAATGATACCTATGCCCTTGCAAATAACTTCATTTATACAGGATGCCGAACATGAGAAGCATGGGGAGAGTTATTTCTTTGACTCCAGTAGCTTCACTGCAAGTCCAAGGAAAAGTGATTCCCCGCAAGGGAGTAATAGTTTCTTCCAGAAAAAGAGTTCATTTGGTTTTGATGATTCGGTTCCTGGCTCACCAGCTTCTCGAGCTGGCACCTCACCGCGATACAGTGGGGGAGGAGCAGAGAATTCTTTCTTTGATAATTTCTCGAGATACGATTCCTTCAGTGCCACTGACCGAGGTTCTCCAAAACAAGAAACCTTCTAGATTTGATTCCATGAGCAGCTCCACACAGGATAATAACTTCTCAAGATTCGACTCAATGAGCAGCACGGCACAAGATCGTAGTTTCGCAAGGTTTGATTCAATGAGTAGCAATGCGGGTTTTGACGATGGTCATACATACTCATTTGATGACTCAGATCCCTTTGGGTCAAGCGGACCGTTTAAGGTGTCGTCAGAAAGTCAAACGGGGAAAAATGAAACTGATAAATGGGCATTTTAGTTTGGAGTTTGGCGGTGTTATTATACTGTGAAGAGGGGTTTTGTATTCATGAAGGATGGGTACGGGGATTACCATGTATTTTTTTCTTCTTCTACCTGCTTGATTGTTTGTGTTTATATCACTTGCTTGTCTTTGATACCATTGCATGGGAACTTTACGATATTTCTTCGGTATAATCTTGACTAGAAATTCTAATATTGGATTGCGATTACTATAAATATCTGGTTTTGATTGTTAGATGCTTATTGCAAAAATAATCGCTAATGTTTAAACATTAGGCGTAGTCAAAGTTGATACTCATTGTGTGGTACTTCTTCTAACTATGGATTGGCTTGTCTTAGAAAATTATAATGAGAGTTTTTGTGCGTCGTTGCACTTTTTACGAACAGGGATGATGGTGTTGATGCCACTATATTATACACAAATCACTCGCTCGCACACATAAACATCTCAAGTGCTTCCACAACGTTTTCACCTTTCTTCTTGGTGACACAATTTTTATTTATGTAGACCTGTAATATAGAATTATAGATTAATGCCTTTTTGTGATGAAAGTGGCATTGCAGTTCTCCATGGTTTTGGAGTGCAATTGGTATCGTCCAAGTTACATTTGGTAAATCAGTGCTCCAAAAAATTTTTGCCACTCGTAATATTTCTGTCACGGGAAATGTATAAGTGATAGAGATCGTTCGTCAAAATTTTTGATTAGATGATAACCGTTGCCGAAATGCTGGTACCTTTCTAGTTGTAATAATGAGATTATCATCAAGCAATATGTATTGCATGACTTGAGAGTAGAATTATTCAAATTATTAGAAACAATAAGATCAAGTACTGCTAACATTAAAGCATCCGGAGAAGAAAGGGTTGAGACTAAGCTAGAAGACAAATCGGGAGCATCCGGAGAAGAAAGGGTTGAGACTAAGCTAGAAGACAAATCGACGTCTGTACTTCAACTGAGACTATCAGAAAGTAACAAGACATATGTGAAGAAAATAAAGGATTGTCTAGGATAAAACTCACATGTAGGAAGGTTTCTAAACGGACAATCATCTAGTCTCATCTCAGATGCGAAGAAATAGATGTAACTTTACAAATCCATTAAAGAATCCTTACGATCAAAAGTGACACTAAAATAGATAGATTGATTTTTGCTTGCGAGCGGTAACCAAAAAAAAGGTTGTGCATTTCATCAAACACCTGGTGAGTGTCTCCTAAAGAAAAAGTAAATCATTTTCCTTGTCAACAAAAAATTAAAACTTAATATTAACGTTTAATAAATCAAACTTGTAATTGGACTACCAGTAGCTAACAAATATAAATTATAATCTATTAGTTTGACATATAAACAAACGCCTTTGTTACCTGACTACCACGACCACTTAAAATATCCTAAACGCCGAGACAAGGTCATGGCCCCACCATGTTGTTTTGGAGTAGGGAGGCCTTTAAGCATACTTAAATGTGCTTCTTGTTCTATATCTTCATCACAAATTAGTCTTACACCAAACTCCTTCACCTCAACATCTTCATTATTCTCTTCGAAATTAAATGTAACAAAATTCTTTGCTTCCTTCCATCCATGTGTAGACTTCGTATAAAGCAACCAGATCATATATGAATCTTGGATTCCTATCACCTCATTCTGCAAATACTCCACAATTAAATCTGGCATGTAACCGAATGGAATAAGAGAAACTCCATCAAAGTTCTTTACAGAGTATCCGTCAAGTGTGCAAGGTTTTTTTCTCTTAAAAACAACACAAGTTCCATATCCCCTAAACTTATCATAACACCAATCTGATGGTAATTCAACCTTTACATGATTTCCCGTACTTCTATTTGTAAACCACTCTGGCATGCTATTCCCATGATATCCTATATCTAAATTAGAATAGCCGTTGCCTGGAGAGAAGAATTCCCATCTGTTAGTCTGCAAACCCATATGCCCAAGGAAAGCAGTAAGCTGGTTATTTGAGCCTTGGGAAGTTATAGATGAGTCAAGACACTGAGTCTTCGATATAGACCCCTCGTTATCAATGGTAACATTCTTAAACAGCTTTGGACAATTTCTGAAATAATTGAACCCATTCTTGAATAGGTCTTTGGATGATCCGGACACTTCTCTTAAAGAGGCGCAATCAGATGCATTAATAATAAGTAGTCTAGGTGGAGGTTCGGGCAACACTTCCAGCTTCTTGCAACCATCAACTTTAAGCATGAAAAGATGAGAAAGTTGACTCAAACTTCCAGGCAAGCTAGTAAAATTGTTCCCTGACAAGTCTAGATTCGTTAGACATGATAAGCCTCCAATGCTCTCATGCACTTGTTCCAAATCGCAATAGCTTAAAATCAAAGACTTTAACATATGTAAACCTGCGAATGAAACTGATATATGGGGATGTTGTTGTTTACTTAGTAAACCAAAAGGATCGGTGATTGAAGTCCACCATCTAGGTTGAATCCTCCCTTGGCCACCTAATGACAATGATTCAAGGTTTATTAGAGAGGATACAAAAGAAGGAAGTTCGGTTATGGCAGTTCTATCGATATGAAGCTCTGTTAAGCTTTTGATCCGACCCAATGCTTCAGGGAGTTGGTCGACTTTTAGGCACCCCGTTAGATTCAAAACTTGAAGAGCATCCATTTCCATTCTACTTGGAAAATTCTGAAGCCGTTCACAGTCTCTTAGATTTAACACAACAAGCCTCTTGAGTATTCCAATTGAGGGATGAACGCTAACCAAATTCACACAACCTTCAAGACTTAGCTCTTCGAGATTTGTAATCTCCGAGAAGTCAGGGGTGGTTGTTAGGTTACAACAGTACCTTAGCTTCATTACTTTCAACCTTCTAAAGCACTGACATCGATAGAACAAAAAAGAAGATAAGTTATCGGATCATTAGATATCAAATAGGAAAACATGTGTGTACATGGAAATACCTTAGGTGTGGTCCAAAAATTTTTTATGTTGCTGTAAGACAGGTCAATGGCCACAATGTTTTCTGGATAGAAATTTGAAGGTAAGTACTTGAAAGGGCATCCATGCCAATAAAACAAGCTTAGCTCATTGGACAAACGATACAAATTTCCTGAGAAGATCACATTGTGGCCCTTCAATTCAAGTTTTTGCTCATATACTTCTTCCTCTTGATAGATTTTCAAGATCCGCAACTTTTTCATATGTGCAAAATCATTAGCATCTATGTCAACCTTTTGACTAAATTTCTCTAACGAAAGGACTAGAACTTCAACTTCTTCAGTTATTGGCACCTGGAAAAGCAAGAACATGTAGCTTCATTAGGATATTTTGCTAATACTTTATTGTACTAATTTAGAGAAAAAAGAATCATATACCACTACTTACCTTCTTTTCACTCAATACATTGTAAACTTCAGATGAATTCCACAATCTCCTCTGTTTCCCAGTCATGATAGTTTCTTCATGAATGATTTCCCTTGCCATTGCTTGAATCAAGTCATGCATTTGAAGTGAATTATTGCTAGAGATCGTGATTAACGACTTATCAACTAGAACTCTCATGTTTGTATCTGCAAAAAAGTTACACCCATCTAGTATGCTTGCTACAAAATCACTGTTTTCTCCAACGAATAAACATGCGATATCAAGTAAGATATTTTGCTGCTGGAGGTTAAGCCCATCATAACTTAAGCGGAGAACTTGATGTATTTCTTCATTAGGATGTTTTTTAAGCCTTTCGAGTTCACTAACCCACTGACCCACAGTTTTACCATACAAAAAACAACCCAAAACTATGAGAGCCAGAGGGTGACCTTGCACATACTTCACAGCTTTCTCAGCAAGTTCTTGGAAGCCTGTAGAAGGATGTTTTCCTCAAAGGCATGGAAACTGAAGAGCTTAGCGATTCATCCTCATCTAGAAGTCCATGTCATGGTTTCATCCACTCTATGAGATCTTAGCAACTGTTTATCTTTACCTGTGAAAATAATCAAACTTCCTGGGCAAAACCAACTAGCTGAACCCGCTAGTGCCTTTAACTGATCCCGATGATCCACATCATCCAAAACAAGCAGGATCGGCTTTGATGACATTATCTTCTTTATTACCATGATTCCTTCACCAACACTTGATATCTTCAAATCTTCTGTTTTCGAGATCTTTCCAATCATATGCAGTTGGACTTGAATCAGGCCTTGTCGTTTTGTGACTTCTTTGACATCTTCACAAAAGCAACTTCCTTCGAAGTGGACATACATCAAGTTATAAATAGCTTTGGCAAGGGTCGTCTTTCCTATTCCGGCTATACCACATATTCCAATCATGTTAATCTTATCTGACCCAACAAAGCGTGACAAGTTTAATTTGTCGAAATGGAAATCCATGCCAACAAGGTTCTCACCAACATGCAAGGGTCCGTCACATAATTTTTTGAGGATTTCTCTGGAAATGGAATCGATGAACTTGGACTCAAACCTGTTTATTACAAAGACACAATAAGTAAGAGAAACTACAAGTGTTAAGCTTTAGTAGAGCTAAACAATAATTACACAAAAACAAGAAATATACCCATTTGTCATGTCCTGGAGATCCCATCCAGATAAGTTAGCTGCCATGGATAGAGCTTCCCTCCATTTATCCACCTCTGTTGTATTTGAAACATCATGTTTGGCAAATGCTTTTGCGTAACTCCTTTTTTGTTTCCTCACAACATCGGGCTTGGCATCATAAAAGATAATCCGAACCTCATGTTTTGGATTCTCAATCTTCTTGCACTCAAGTATTTTGACAAGTTCCCTCAAACACCATGTTGAAGAAGCGTAATTTTTGGAGAAGATAACAATCAGAAACCTTGATTCTTCAATGGCTTTGTAGAGATGTGGGGATATGTATTCTCCTTTAGGCAATTCATTATCATCTCTAAAAGCATGGATTCCTTTTTGCTTGAAGTCGTTGAACAGATGATCCATGAAGTTTTTGCGGATATCTTCACCTCTGAAACTTACAAAAACATCATATTT
This sequence comes from Chrysanthemum lavandulifolium, assembly GCA_022545495.1. Taxonomy (NCBI): domain Eukaryota; kingdom Viridiplantae; phylum Streptophyta; class Magnoliopsida; order Asterales; family Asteraceae; genus Chrysanthemum; species Chrysanthemum lavandulifolium. The sequence continues at coordinate 235,710,697 of CM040245.1, read as the reverse complement.
CCAGCGATGAGGAATGGACGTGGCAGCCATTATCAATAATGAGATTGAGCTGCATGTGTTCACAAGAAAAGAACATCAGAAAGAGTAAAAATACAAATACAGATGAAACACTAATTAATATAATACCAAGTAGCAACAAACATGCGTGTGCTTTTGTGTTATATCACGTAAAGTGTAGGCAGGACATACATGCTAGTTGAAATATTGGACTTGATATCTTTTGCAATTCAATCTTAATAATACTATTTTCTATTGTTCATACTAATGTAAGGTCTGGTCTACAAAAACTTGTTGAAATATTGGACTTGATAACTTCGACCGGATGATCCGAAAACTATCGCGACCATAAAAACTACAACGATCCTACCTTTAACGGTCTTAAAAGTTACAAATATGACAGCCTAACAATCGAAGGACAAAGCCCAAAGACGGGTGAAAACAACGAGTAAAAGGGACAGTAACTTTTAATGTTTTGAAATGAAGTCTAGTTAACATATCAACAGACATAGAACAACGAGTTATAATAATAAGACATGCAAATACAAAATGAAACAATAAAAAGTACAGTAATTAATTAGAAAGAGAATATAGGTGACTTACAATATAGCGATGAATGGATGGATGGAAGTCTTTGAAATCAATGCGATCAAAATAAAAGTTCCAGTTGAGAGAAAAAAAAGAGTAAAGGTAAGTGGTTGGTTGACTCCAAGTCAACTTTAATTTCACTTACAGTCCCTTTACTTTAAGATAAGAGGCAATTGAGCAATCATTTGTCAAATAAATTATTTCATATAGTAAAGTAATATTTTTGCTCAACAACATCTCCACCAATATAGTGTAATACGACAAACAAGATCACCTAAAATATAACACACTTAAACACAAATATACCACACACAAAAAAAAATCATTTCCTCTCTTTACACAAGTCAATCGTTCGAGAAACCAAGTTCTCTCAAAAGCTCATGACCAACACTTCCAAGGGGGGTGAAGTTTTTAGGGACGACACCTCCGTGCGTGCCCCCAAGGCATAAGACATGTGGGTCGGCTTGTATTACATGCAGCCTGACGAAAAATTAAAAAAATTCATTTATGCGCATTATTAATTACATTTTTTAAATATTTTAGAGAAAGATTTAAAAATCTTTCCCAAAAGTAACGCTTTTAATAGTTTTCTTTTTATATCAATATGCAATTCTTTCATAAAAATGAAACAATTAAAAGTAGCTGAAAAAGAGAATAAAGATGACTTACAATAATAACAAAAAGGTAACGACGAGTTACTATAAGATGGATGGAAGTGTTTGAAATGAATGTTTGAATGTGATCAAAATGGAAGTTCCAGTTGAGTTTGAAAGAGTAAAGTTAAGGGGCCGTTTGCTTGGGGTATATGGGTATGAGGATATGACTTTGAAAGTCATTAAATGTGTTTGTTTTGTATATATGGGTACGGGAAAACCCACCAAAGGCAGGTATCCTCAATCCTAAGTTATATGGGTGGTATATGGAAACCCATTACTTACTTGTCTTTAAGTTTTTGAAATAAAAAAATTTGCATTAATGAAGGTGGGACCAATGGAAGAAACCCATATGCAACCAAACTAATGAATTGGAATCCTTAAATTTATATCCATTCTACCCCATATCAAATCCGATACCCATTGTGATTCATAGCAACAAACCAAACGGCTCCTAAGTGGTTGGTTGACTCCAAGTCAACTTTAGTTTCACTTATAGTCCCCCACTTTTAAGATAATAAAAAATTCGGCAATCAATTGTCACGTGTTCTTGTCAAAATAGATTATTTCATACAGTAATATTTTTGCTCAACTTTTGAGATCAAGACCGGGTGTAGTAGTGATCGTGATCATCGCCGTCAATTTAGTATCACATCAATTTTTCATCACCACAAAAACATACTTCATTTAAACACAATATACTCACACACCCAAAAAAAAAGTAGTAAATCGAAAAGATCGTCCTTGAGGTTTGGCCAAATTGCAGGCGTAGTCCCTACCATTTCAAAGTGCATACACCATCCATGTAGGGAACTTTTGAGTGCAATTTTAGTCCATGTTTCAAAATTAAATGACATAATTACCCTTCATCTCTTTGTCTACAGGTTTGGGTCATTTTTGTTATGTCATTTTGGTCATAGACGAAAATTGCACTCAAAGTTCCCTACAGGGACAATGTCTTCATTTTTGAAATGGTAGGGACTACACATGCAATTTGGACAAACCTAAGGAACAATTCTTGCAATTTACTCAAAAAATTATTTCCTCTCTCTACAGAACTCAGTCTTTCGAACGAATGGGTTCTCTCAAAATCTCATGACCAACGCTTCTAAGGGGTGAAGTTTTTAGGGATGACGCCTCCTTGGGGTGCCCATAGAGCATAAGACACGTGGGTTGTCTTCTATTACATGCAACTTGATGGTTTTAATACAAAATTAGTTTAAAAGTGATTTCCCAATAGTAACGAATTTAATAAGTTTCTTTTTATCAATATGCAATTTCTTTCATAAAAAAAATGTCAACTTTAAAGTGGTAATTAACTAATTATTTGGATGGATTTACCCAATCTTCAAAATTAAATAGAAAAACATCCACAAGGGTTTAAGTTGGCAAAATTACATATAATGAGATATTAGGACTTCATAGATCAAACTGAATGGAATTTCACCAAGGCTATTGTACTATGAGACTAGATTACACCGAAACTAAAGCTCTTGTTCAATTTCCATCTACAGCTAATTTCGCCAAACATACAATACAATACTTCCTATTTGTTTTTATTTATTCCTAGCTTTTTTTTATGACATTAACTCTTTTATTAACGGTAGACACACGACCAAATAAAATAGCACATATCTCCAAAAGGTGTGGAACGGTGGGGACACCCTAACTCCATGCATCTTTTTTATGCCAACCAGACCCTTCCCCAAGGACTGGCCCCAGGCATCGGCACCTGTCCCAAGTTGCCAACTAGAGTTTGGGTAGAACCCGGGTTGATTTTCAAATAACCCCCCATGACTGGACAACTGGGCATTTGCGGCGGGGGAATGGTACCAAGTGAGTTAGGCCAAGGGCGAGACTCGAACTTGAGTTTATAGACTCAACCCCAAGTACTCTTACCGTTGTACTAAAGCCCACTTGATAAATAGCACATATCTGACTAGCTATAGGTTATATCTTTTCGTGTTGATCTCGGGTCGTGTTTAATGTCGAGTTAAGAAATGCCACCAATATGGATATCCTCACAATATCTTAATATAAATAAACCAAATAAAATTGTAAATGAAGCCTCAAATTACAAAAGGATGAACAAATATACCAACACATGACTAAAAGCCCGTTTGGTTTGTTAATGGATCTTGATATTGATTCGGATTTGGATTAGGATTTGGATTTATAATTTAATTTTGTAAAAGTGTTAGAAAAAAGTATGAGGGAGAAAATATATATCTAAAAATTGGGTTTGATTTTTATAATTGTTTAATGATTAAAGAGTTAAGTTAGTGAAAAGGACCGATGATTAATGGATGGGTTAGTGAATTTAGAAGAAGGCGACAAAAGAAAGTACGGAAAAAGACCATGGAAAGTGGATGAAACCAATCTTGCACCTAAGGTATTGTGTGTCCCACTCACAAGGGTATGAGCCCACGTTTCAAATCATATATACTCAAACCAAACGTGTAGTTTTACTTCAATCCCAAACCCTTTGAACAAAAACCACAAACTAAACTGGCCCTAACAACGTCACCAGTCATCTAGTTTCACAGGTTTTGAGTTGTAAATAATTAAAAAAAATGGAATATTACTAAAACCATGCTCAGGTTCAAAGAGATCCAAATCTAGTTTCGAGGTTTGCTTTTTAACTGATCAACCTAAACAATAAGGTTACTCTGCACGAAAACACTACAAAAAATTTGTTCAATCTACACACTATTTTTCTCCACATTTCTAAAAGTGTGTAAAATTTTATTAATTTACTAACACTTAGTAATGTGTAAAATTGGTTACATTAATAAATGTGAAAAAATTGTAAAACAATAAATTTTCCATCCTTTTAGTTGTGTGAAAAAGTTCACACTTTTAAGTGGAGAAATGAAGAAATGTCCACACTTACAGGTGTGACTCCAAAGTCTCCACACTTCCTCGAAGTGTGGGACTAAAGATTCTCCACACTTCTTCAAAGCATGGAGAATCTTATAATTTTTCACACTTAAGAGTGTGAACTTTTATTTGATATAACTATAAGTGTGGAATTTATATTTTTTTTCACACTTATTAGTTATTAATATAACCATTTTTTTACACATAATTAAGTGTTAATAAACCAAAAAAAATTTACACACTTTTAAAAAGTGTGGAAATTTAGCGTGGAGAATGAACCAATTTTTTGTAGTGAAACTGTGATACAGACAGTGTTTCTTTTAAGCATAACAAATTACTAGTAAGTGATTAGAGAGATCTTCACCTCCCCCTACCAGGACCAGCAGATGTTCCACGCCCAGCAGCCTGAGCCTGCACAACATAAGAAACATCAGTGCTCACATATTTAATGTAGTAAGGCGGTTAGGTAGGACACGCTGGGTTTGGAGCAGGTCATTTATTTCGTATAGTTGACGTAGGCTGGGTTAAAACAATTACGGTGCTTCTTATTTATATTTTTTTGTAAAAAAGAATTGTCTTAATCGCGAATCAACAGGTTCCTTATTAACAAGATGGAGACATCATGATGCTTTTGTGCAAGTTAACTTCAAGTTTTTAATAATGTTAAATGGAAGGCGCGACAATTTTATTCATCTATAGTATCAGCTATCATCATTTTAGCATTATAAGTTATTTCACTAGTTCATATTTTAAGAGGGAAAGTTCCACTGGTTTTGAGCACCTTTGACAGTTTCATGGTTCTGACCCACTCACCCTACATAGAAGCAGAATAGTTTGACTTATAAGGTCAAAAGGATATCCCCATTAAAACTTCAAAATTTTGTTTTCACGTAACTTTTCAAGCTACAATTACCTCTTTGCCCATTACTAACTCTTTTCATTGATCATTTTAAGACATTGATATGGTGGAAAAATACATAAACCTATTTGCATAGTCAACTGTCGCAATATTTGCAGAGCAACAGCAATATAACAAAAGTGAAAAATGGTGTTAAAGTTTAAGACCAAAGAAAAGTTTAGACCACTGAACTCTAATACTAACTCGAGCTCGCATCGCAACAGCACGGCCTCGTCAACATTGGAGCATTCTTTAGCATGTCTGGTATGATCATAAACCTATAAGAATTGTCAGTACTTGGTGTAAATTACAATCAAATAACAACATTTCATATTGAAAATTACTTCATACCTAACTTTGCTGCCTCGACTGAAGACATGCTCAAGTTGTGAGACTTTTCCATCCTGCAGATTAACAGATCAGATCATCAGGGTTTCATCTTCTCCAAGGGAGAGATCTTACAATGAAACTCATACCAAGGAAGCAAATTTACAATAACTATATGCATCTCACTAGACAAACTTTGAAGATGATAGCTCATTGGGTGTAACCATAGCATTTATCCACATATACAATAGCAGAAAGACACCAAGTACCGAGCAATTTCGCGATTTGTAGATATTTAGATCAAGTGGCCAGCATTATCGATAAGCAAAACTAAGATATGCCCATCTGTCGCAACTAAGACTATGCTGCATGTGTTTACGTGACAAATAGATTGTGTTCGTAGTTGTGAAGATACTTCAAATTCATGTACTGATATTTGTTAAAGTATTGTAGTCTTGTAGATGTTATCATAGTAATCTAATATATTACATTATCGGTTATGTGACCGATCTGTAAGATACAAATATGCAGAGGTGTACTGAAATATCCCAAAAAATATGCATACATTATATTTATACACAAATAGTGTCGTTCAGAGGATCTCTTAATTTTCTTATACGGAAAGCGGATGAAAATCTTAAATAGGCTTCAAGGGGTTTTATAACAGGGATGGAAGATAGGGATAATCACTAAAATATTGAACTTGGATATCAGGTATGCACTCCTCAAAACCACATGATCTCTCAGGATATACACCCAAAATGATATGTTCACCGAATTAACTAGCTCAACAAATTGGAACACATTCACGTAGTATCAAATCCTTTACTATCACCTAGACGGTAAGCTTCGTTTCCTATGAACGGGCCCTAGATAACCATAATAAAACTTTAAGTTCCTGAAATGAAACACAAATATGCCAACATTTCTTATTACTCTATATGTTTTTACATACTTTTGATGTTATCAACACTTACAAATTTCATAATTCCATCCATTAAACAATACAACATAGAGACTGAAGAACCGAACGCTAAAATTCACTACGAATGACAATTCTCATAGGGATTACAGTCGAATCTGAGAGGGTGTTTGGATTTTCATTTAAAAGTGATTGTCTGATATTCAATAATCAAGAACAAGTAAATCGACTAACATAAAATGTGGTGCAGGACATAGTGTTTGAATGTGTTTCACCTCTGCTTCAAGATGTAACTATCACTTTTAAGGGAGTTGAATGTTTCGCAGTTACTAATTATCAAAGAAGGTAACAGATAAGATGCACCTCAAAGGCCCTACGGAAACAGGGGAGCATATCACTATCCATGGAGTATGTCAAAGTCAAATCCTACTTACAAGCAAATTAGGGTTTATGGAATCATTCAGGGGTTTAAATTAAAATAAAAAGGAAAATAACCACGTTTTCGATGTGGGAGTTCCAATTATCTTCACTTGATTTAAGTTGGACTGTGACGATGTGGCCTGCAGCCTAAACTCTTACTCATCGATTCAACTATCTCTGTATTTTCAGTCTTATGGAAACGATAAAGAATTTTTTTTAGGGGGCTGTTTGGGATTTCTTTTAGCGGCTGTTTGAACACTTTTTTTTTTTTTTTTTTTTTTTTTTTTTAAGGTTTGGGTTTATTGGTTTGAAAAATCGTATAAGCAAAACCAAAATTAAACCGAACCAATTTGAGAACGGGTAAAATCACCAAATTAGAATTCGGTTGGTTTCGGTTAAAAAAACTCTAACTAGACTTCATTACATAATCAAAAAGTAAATCAAACAAAAATGAGTCTAAGAAAACGAAAGATCTCGCAACTAAACTAAAGTCAATCAAAACAAAAAAAAATATTAGTTTTTTCAACAAAAGTCTTCCCCAATTCAAGATTTATCATAAATATACATGTGAATAAAACTTAACAATTAATCTACGCATAACCAATCTTAACAATTAAATATATATCGACAATAATCCATGCCAAACATGTACGTTTTCATGGATTTAACATAACAATGTATTCACGTTGTCACAAGATCGCATACAATTCCATGTCACATAACAATTATTCACGAATTAATTCACGTAACATATATACAATTCTAGGTTTAGATATCGATTAACAAAACAATTTTATAAACCCTAAAAAATTTATATAAATCGACTAAAAATAATTTTAGGTCGACATAAAAAATTTAAAACCAATTAGGGCAAAGCCCTAACCATAAAATTAGGGTTTACATAATAATAACCAAACCCTAGAATTAATCATATCAAACACATTACAATATCCTTTTTACGTGTTTAGTAATTAATTACTTATTAAACCAAGCTCGTGATGCCAATCGTTGGAATTATATAACATCACAATTCATAAATATAAACAATAAACATCAAGTACACATGCGGGCGTAAAGGCGATATAATAAATAATTAATTAACTAAAGCATAAAGTATCGTACCTTTCTTGAATCTAGCGAACAATAATCAAATCCACAAACTAGCAATTAAGATGAACCCTAATTAGGGTTTGAGTGCTAGTCGACTTAATAAAGTCGAATAGTGTAAATCACCAAAATCCAAAATAGGATTTCTCTACGATCATGTACGCGCGTATTGTTAGCGATTCAATTAGAATGCTAGTTCAAGTCACGATTAAATCATACAACAAACAAGGTTTAGCTTTAATATAATAAATATATAGTCGAACCCTTTTACATGCATCTGTTAAACACATATATACAAGTAAAAGAATATATGAATATATACATGTGCTTGACATGATATCATGCACATTAAATAATCATGAAACCATGCGTATGATATTATTAAACCAATTGTAGCATGCACATGCATAATACTCGACACTCATGCATACATATATGCGTATGACTTTTATGGTTTTAATAAATCATGCATGCCTTGGAGTTATTATTATCCTCGTGTCGATTGTTTTTATCCTCCGCCTTAATGAGACTAAAAGGTGTGTTTATATATATAGCATTAAACCTTGTCCAACAAGTCATTGCTAGCACCTCCTTAAGTTTTAAAACTCGACACTCAACCCTTCTTTTTCTTAGTTCGACCATATAAATATTTTGTGATATAATTAAATCTCATACGCAACGCGTGCAATCCCATAGGTCTCGAGTTCGATCCTAACACACATCTATTAATATTTTGTCCATTAAACCAACATTCGATATCCGGGTTGGGATAGAATATGAATGCTAGGACCTACGGTGTGTGTTATGCTATCGGCTAGGTGTTCCCTATTCTTTGTTCAGATGTCATGTTCAGCTTGTTCCAAGGTCTTTACGGGAGATATTTATGGGGACCATGTTGTGTTATGCGCAGGTATTATTGGTATTAAACATCGGCATTACATGGTGCGAGATATCCTTGTTGACATATGTTCTCGGTCTGGGATTTCGGCTCGTAAAAAAGTTGATATTGGGCTTAATGGAGAAAGGGACAAACCCTTACGTCCCACTGATATGTTGCTCTACTCGTTGGATGGATGGCTTGATGTATGTGTTGATCTGACAGGGTCATCGCCATTGACGCAAACTGGTATGGTTGATTTTGTGCCGGGTCGTGCGGTGATTGAGGCCGCACAGCGTAAACGGGTCAACTATGAGGCTAATTGCCCGGATATTGGATATGGGTTTCTCCCCTTCTCATTCTCTTCTTTTGGGGAACTTGAGAAGGATGCGGACCTTATTGAAGCGGATCCGAAAGTTCTCGGTGACTTAAGACAATGGAGCACGTGCTGCAAATCATATTTTTGTAGGATTAGCTTTGCTATAGCTAGAGGAGTGGGGGCCCAAATAGTATCTCGGCTTCCCACTAATTTTCTGTAAATCCTATGATTTTTAATAAAGTGATGTTTTAATAATAATAATAATAATAATAATAATAATAATATGAATAAATAATAATAATAATAATAATAATAATAATAAACTAAAAAAGCGTAAACATAAAAATATATAAAATTACTCAAAAAGGTAAAAAGAAAAAATTAACACATAGACTATATCCGTGATATCCAATAAACCACGTGGACTATATAAGAAACACATATGAGGGTATTTATGACATTTCAACCATCTAAACCAGCAATTAACGGTCAACGTTAAACAGAGTTAGTGTGACACACGGTAATTTTCCATCTATTATTAAATAATAAATGATAATTTTTTATTGCTAAGCATAATAAATTAAGCATACATTAGCTTACATGAGCATTTTGAGTAGATAACTCGCTTTTGTAGCATCTTGTATAGCATATGCATTCATAATCTCATCATAGATTTGTGAATTTATAGTTCATGAAATTTTCTAATGATCAAATTATATAACGGAGGTTATCTCGTTTATGTCAAGAACCTAACACCACCGCGTCACCGACACTACATTAAGGGCAAAATGAAGTTACAATAATCCCGAAGTAGAAAACTTGTATTTATTATCGTTTTCAAAAGCATGGTCATAAACGTTATCTCACAAAATTTATTGAACCATGATACTACGGTCGTAGTATAACTCAGTGGGACACGAAATATATAATACACTTACCTTATACCAATAATACTTATCAAAATAAAACCCACCATTATCCTCTTCATCTATTTCTTCTACGCTATATCGCCTAGGTCCAAAAGCAAAATTCTCAAAGCGGATATATGGCATCCACCTTTCTTCTTCTCATAGTCATACCCTAAATACATGAAACAAATTGTCTCCTTGCTCCTTTTTTGCCACCAATCGCATGCCTCAACACAAGGTCAAAACTTTAAGACCTATCACTAGATGAAGAGCCTATCATCTTCACATCCTCTTTTCCCACAAGTGATCACGAGGGTGTGTCCAGTTATGAGGATGGAAAGCAAGTTTAGCTTGAAATGGTTCCTGTGACAACTGGCAATTTAGGGAGTCTATTTTAGGTAACCGCATTACGTTAAATTAAACTGAGATTTGCCTTTAACACTATTTTATAAACCGTGACTTGATTTTATATCGTCGATTGGTTTTTACGGTTTATTTCATTATTAAATGAGTTATCGTATGCGTTTTAACTCTATTTGGTAGGCACTATTCGATTCGGCACTAGAAAAGCCTAAAACAAGAGTTATTGTAACTTTTAAACCGTAACTCGAAAATTGACAAACGAATAGTCAAAACTCGTGGAAAAACGTAAGTAACGATGTTGGAAAGTTAAATAAATGTCAAGGGACACTCGGGGGACGATATGTGAGCTCGGGAATGGGTAAACGAGATAGATACGAAAAGTTTCAACCCGAACCCTCCTCTTTTTCCTTATGGTCGGCGCCCCCCTCCCTCCCATTTTATTTATTTTCAAGTCCCTAGCTCAAGGATATAAATATCCCACCCAACCCTCATTTGAGACTTCCATTTCTCTCTAGAAAACACACACAATACACTTTCTCTCTACATCTCTTTAAAAACCCTAATTCACCACCACCACCTTTGGCGCCACTTTTTCCGCCACCACCGCCGAAATCCGGCGAGTGTCATCACACCTCCACCACCAAAGATAGATCTCTTTCTCCTCTTTCCAACCATATATCATACACTCAATTTGGACTTCATTAACACCTCCAAATTCAAGAATTAAGATTCGTACTTTTAGGGTTTTCTAAATATTTCAAAGGGCTTTTGCAATTGGTGATTAGAGAAGGTAAATAGAACATGTTTTGAGCTTGATTGGGTGATAAAAACCCACGAATTGAAAATTAAGGTTTCGACCTAATTTTTATATTTGGGGCTTTTGGGTGGAACATGAAATTAAAGCTAATTAGTGTTGAAATAAACAAGTAATTAGTGTTTGGTACATGTGTGGTGCATTAATTTGATGGGTTTTGCATTTTAGGGTTTAGTTGCATGTTCTTGGTTGATGATAGTTGATGGGTTTTATGTTTAGATAGTGTTTGAAGCTTGAATGATTGGATTTGAGTGTTGTAGAATTGATTTGGTGATGTTTGGTTGAGACTTATGGGGCTTACGCACCAAGAAGCCCACGATGGGGTCTTGGTTGGTGTCGTACGTGGCCTATGTTGGTCATGTGTTTGAGTCGGATTGATTTGGTAGCTTATTGATTGGTTTAGTTGAGGTTTGGATGAGACGCGTGGAGCCGAAAAGCTTTAGAAGCTTGTTTGGTTCACGTGGTCTTGACCGCGACTGTGTCATGACCATTAGGGTCATAACATTGGTTTCGAGTATAATTGGTTGATTGATTGGTTGGCGAGATTTTTTGAGTTAGTTTGGGATTGAATTGAGGCGTTATGACTTTTAATTATGGACTTGATATATATATTGTGACTTTGAGCTACGTCGGCGTCACTTTGACTTTTTAGTCAATAGTTGACTCGACAAAGCCGTAATATGGATTTTAGTATAATTTGGACGATTGATTGATTAAAAGCGAGAAGTTATGACTCGTGCTTGTGGACTCGAAATGAATAACGATATGAGATTTATATTGGAATTTGTGAAATATATTTATATATGGAAATGCTAATAAAACTATGAAATATAAATAATAATGGACTTTTGTACCAAAAATATCAATAGCAAGATTTATCTTGTTATTTACTAGTTTTAAATGAAACTAACGACTAAATTGGAGAGGTTTTGTAATAAATAAATAGTTAACGTTTGAGTAATATGCGTTTATCAATAAATGTCAATTGTGGACATTTATTGTTGGATAAGTAATTATTTATTTGCGTTATGTGTGCATGGGTTACGGATAACCTAACGTTAATATTGTTGATCCACGTGGGTAGCGGACTTATTAGGTTGACGAATCTAATAAGAGCCCGCTAGGTGCGTTGGGTAACCTTATTAATGGGCGACTTATCCTTATGACTCTTTAAGGATACGATTGATTTATGGGATAATAAGCGACACGAATAAAAGAATGAGTTTATCGAGTTGGCGAATTCGATAAGGTCTACTATTTATTCCGAAACTTATTGAACTATGGAGCTTATCGTTTAAAGGTCTCATTGTGTCGCATTGAGTTATATGTTGGTTGTTTGAGTGCATTCATGGCATCATATTGAGTCGATACACCCACATGAGGATACCAAACACTAGGATTAATGGTGAAGCGAGGCGTTTTGGAAATAAAGGAATGGAATATATTGGGGTAGTTAACGTTGATTTTGAGGTATATGTATATTAAGTTGGTCTACATTAATAGGTTGTGCCGAGTCGATAGTTCTTGTCTTTGTGATTTCATTATCTTCGCTAGTGATATTTGTCGTTGATTGCTTGAGGTGAGTTTCATAGCCCCACTTTTATATACGTTTAACTACGTTTTGAACTATTTTGGGGTGAGAATCATTCTCTGCTTTTGGACCGTTAAAACTATTTGGATTTGCTTATATCTTGTTGAGTAGATAGATGTGCGATAGTTGTTGCCTTAGTCTAGGTTCTACCGTGCCTAACTAAGAATAGACTTCTATCACGACCTAGCCCGGGTTGGCAACTGTTCTAGAGATTGCCACGGCAGTCTTGGACTAGAGTCGCGAGGGCCCGAGTGAGTGATTATATGATTGGAGATCCGGGTAGGATCGGTGTGAAACGGTATTTGCCTATCTAGGTCATGCATAGCAAATCAACTCTACTGGTCCACTATGATTTTGTTGAACTTAAACCTATGAACTCACTAGCGTGGTGACCTTTTAGCATGATTTCTCATGTATTTGAGAGATGTTTGGATTATTTGACGTGTGGAAGCTTGACATGAGGCGTGGTTCAAGGATCATTTTCGACTACGATAAACAATGGGGACCTATTTTGTTAAACTATGTTTTGGGCCTAAAATTTATATCTTGGGTTAAATGTTTGAATATTTGATTTGGGATTGATTTTAAATGGTTAAATGGTTATCTTTTAATTTACTTGTGTGCGATACCAATCCAAAAAGTAACGCCGAAAACTTGATTAAGTCTTCATTGCATCGAGATTTGGGGTGTTCTGATTGGTATCGAGCTCAAGGTTATAGAGGACTAGGTATTTTATAAACCCTAAAATATAACCGCTTTTAAGAAAAATTGATCCTCGACCGACATGCCCGCTTGCTGTCAAGCTTCTTATTTGATATGGTATGAAATGCGATTTGAATTGTGAGATGATATGTTAGAGGATATTGTGAACCGATTATGAAAACGTTATGATTTAGAGATTGGAGTTATGATTTGGATATGTTTAGGGGTATCCTAAGCGTTTTAGAAATGAGATACGATTATTGGTTTTGGAAATGAGATATGATTATTGGTTTTGGAAATGAGATATGATTATTGGTTTTGGAAATGAGATATGATTATTGGTTTTGGGAAAGTGAGATGTGATTATCAAAATATTACGGAAATTGATTTGAGTAAGCGGTATATTATGATTACGGGTTTTAACTCAATTGATTTGATATGGAATTATGTGATGGAGCGAAACTTATGATTTTGAACTCGATTGATTTGATACGTGATTATGTGATAGAATGGAACTTATGTGTGTTATTTAAAGGCATGTTTTAAAGTAATGCGGTACTGCACTTTTAAAGCTTACATTATGTGATATGTGTTTTGGTTAAGTTATTGCGCTTATTAAAAACTAGTTGTTTGAACACTTATACCTACCCTATGCCGTTGTCACGGACTATGCCTTCACTAGCTTTTGATGTGTCCGAGGAAGTCCTTGTTGCTAGTTCGCCAACATTGACTCTCATGATGGTTGCGGGTGATCCTTATGAGATCGCCCGTCACTCTAGTTCATCATCGGATCGCCCTAGCTCGTCTAGGCACTCACTTACATCGGGTTTTAGTGAGAGCACGAGACTCCTAGGCTTGCTTATAGCACTTGCCCGCATGTCCGTGCGACCACCATCATCACCTATTCATTTAACAAACATCACCATGTCTTAGGAGGCCTAGATCTCCTAGTGTACCACCTCGGGATTTACTGCAGAGACTCGACTCATGGACTCTCCCCTTTGGATGAGGCGAGGAGGAGCATGAGGTCGAGGAGGAGGATGAGATTGAGAAGCGGTATGTTGATGAGGATGAGATCCTCGGGAGGAGGATGGCGAGGATATCCCGGAAGGGGTACTCCTCCATTGCAGAGTCTGCGCATTCTCTAGACCAGTTCTCCTTTGCACGAGCACCGAGTCCCTGGGCGACCTTTAGACATCGATTCACCACCTTACTCACCTTATATAGGTAGCAGTTAGGATCCGAGATGCCATCGAGATTGTTTCGAGCCCGAGGAGTATGGAGTGCAGGTCGGGATCTGAGGAGGATTATATCCCGAATATTAGTCTCGATGGGTTATCGGATCGATTAGATGGAGTGGCGAGGGCGGTGTAGAGGATTTGAGAATAGATTTGACTAAGATAGAGAAGAAGTCGATGGCCTTAAGAGAAGGTATGTCGGGACTCTTTGAGCAGGTTGGAGACCGGCATACAGAGTGCCTGACATCCTTGGAGGCAGACCAAGCGCTTCAGCACAAGGTTGATGGTTTGGAGAAGGAGGTTGTGAATCTTAGGAAGGATTGCGACTCTCAGCGTTTGGGGATTCTATCACTTTGGAGAGTGATGGATGATGTTTGGAGATCGTTTAGGAGTGCTCGTAGACGTGGCTAGACAGTACTAGATTTATGGTTTTGTGCCATCTTAAAGCTAAGTAGTACTTGGTTCGAGATGTAGGATTATCCTAATTGTTTACATTTATCGTTGTTAGGATCGTTTTTGATTTCTTCGAATCCTTCCATGTATTCCCACTTGTGAAACCTATGAGTTATGGTTACTGGAACGTGCATCCTTAGTTATGATGTGGTATTTGATTGTTTCGCTTTGGTATAGCGTTATCTTTGTTAGCCTTGAGTATGTATTCAGCGTTATGTAGTGACCCTTGGAACCCAACTCATTTTAGGCGTAAATTGTAAACTTATGAAACTGTTCTTCTTGCCCCGAATGGTGGCAACAAGACGAAACTTGCTTAGGAACAACCGAGCGACTCCTGCTCTTGTTGTTGCCCACGGTCGTCATGGTCGTCGTCGGACCCCGACCGCACCACATGTTGAGAACCGAACATTGATAACCCGGTGTAGGGAACACGAATGTGGATGACCGTACGAGAATGGTCTGTCCACAAAACACTCCACTCGTGAACCCAACCCACATTGACCGGCTAGTGTCATGACATGTCGTTGAAGCGCTAGGCTGAGGCTAATATTTCTAACACTTCTAGTGGAACCCGGTGTTGAATCGAACTCGAGGTTGTACCTATAAGGAGTTTCTATTCGTGGTCCCATAGATTTTGGAGGAACCGGGGAGTAGTTTACCTAACTAGGTGGTTGGAGAAAACCGAATCTGTGTTTCTTTGTGAGTAAGCGTGATGAGGATTGTAAGGTTAAGTATGCAACCTTCACTTTGAAGGATGAGGCGTTAACACGGTGGAATAACTACCACAGAGCCATAGGAATTGATGTAGCCTATAGTATGTCTTGGACTCAATTTAAGGCTCTCACGATTAAGACTTCTTGCCTAGGAATGAAGTTAAGAAGTTAGAAAGTGAGTTCGGAACCATAAGGTTAAGGTGCTTGACATGGCGACTTACACTCGTCGTTTCCAAGAGCTATCCTTGCTTTGCCACGAGATGGTTCGCATCGAAGAACTTAAGATTTAAAGGTATCTTGATGGATTACCTTTAGCTACTCGAAATGATGTCATCGTTGCAAGGCCGGTCAATTTGCATGAGGCAATTGATGTGGCTCGAGTCGATGGACTCTTGTGTGTTAGAATTAGGAGATAAGGGTAAGAGTGATAGGAGCGATAAGAGGAAGAGGAATGAAGTTGTAAAGGGAATGGCAACAAACGGCAAGAGACGACCAGAGTGTTCGCCATAGAAATGGAGATAAGAAAGGTTATGAAGGTAGTAAACCCGTGTGTGGTCGTTGTAACCGACACCACCTTGGACCGTGTCCGATTGTGTGTAGGAAGTGCTCTAAGGTAGGACACATAGCCAAAGGCTGTAGGTCTCGTCCACTGCTGCACTCAAACTCCACAAGGAGCGGACTGGAAGGCCATTGTCACTGTTTTGGATGTGGAAAGAAGGGACACTTTAAGAATGAGTGCCGAGGCCGTGGATGAGAGGAAATCCGGTGAATGTAGGAGGATTTGTTAACCGAGGTGTAGGAGGTAATGGCTTAAACCACGTGAGCGTGAGGTTGTGGAAAACCAAGGAAACAATGGTGTTAGGAATCGTGAGAGAGACATGGGAGCAGTAGCGTGTTTACGCTATTGGGAAGGAAGGCGGTGAGGACCCTAACGTGAGTTCTGGTATGTTCCTTCTCAATAATGTAAGATATAACTTTTCACATACACATCAAACCACAACACAAAGTAGCATATAGATGGAATTCTAGAGAGAAAGTTAGAGGTTTAGGGAACTTTAGTGAGAGAAAGAAAATTCTTATTATGAGCTCCAACTCTACCTTGGAAGGTAGAGAGTATTTATAGTCTTACATAAGCGCCACACATCGGGTGTGGATCGGGCATACATGGGTAAAGACCGTCCGTCCTCCACGGTGTTACTTAACTAAATACTACTTAACTTAAAATAACTACGACTACGAGCTTTCTAACGAATACAAATACTTGAGGTGACCGACTCTTTAATACCGGAATTTCTAATTCCTAACAATCTCCCTAAGGAGGTCACCTCAATCATGTACCAAAAATACATTGAATACAACCGGATAATACATTAACAATTGATCTTGCATTCTTTATGTAGTCCTTTGCTCCTAAGCTCGTAGTCATTGATTCTTCGCATTGCATGTTTGGTTACTTCAAGTGGAGGTCTTTCTCGATCCACGTGATAATAATTTGAGCCATCTTTTGAGATCATCACTATCAACAATCTCGACACATCCTTTGTGGTGTTGGTATTATGTGATGTTGTGACTTTAGGACCGACATGCTCACATTCGGATCATGAAATCTTCACATCGAGTAGCGGAAGCTTTTGTTGAATCATGATATTGGCGGCGTAGCGAAGCATGGAGTGGAAATATCGAGTCATTGATGCACTAATCATGATTTCTTTTGAGTTAAATGTGTTAAGTGAGCATGCGGCTATGGATTGACCGCTTCATTACGATCACCGCAAGCGTCGGGCGTACTGCATACAACAGATTAGTAATAAATCGCGAAAGTGTCTTTGATCACTTCGTTGAATTGAGGTACACGCCCACGGTTCCCGTTGATCGATTACAAATCTTGCACGTGATCGGTATAATTCAAGAACTTCCTTGACGGGGTTTCATGTTGCTCTATTGTTCTCAAACCGAACGTCTCAAAGAAGACAACACGGAGTGAGTGAACCAATAATTTAAGTCCACCGATTGATGAAAAGATATTTGAAAAACAATCGTGTATTGCTTAATAGAAATTGTTTTTGCAATACATCGAAGGTTTTAATGAAAATCAATTATCAATCATAAAACACCTTTGATTTGAAATAGAGTACACGGTCGATGTGCTAAAGAAAAGAGTTGTTAAGCACAAAGACCGGTTTTCAAAGGTATCCGTCAATCCCAACTCGAACCGAGATTGATTCAAGAAATTGAATCGCCCATTGTTTCGTTCGGTTGTCACATGGTTGATCCATATAATAGATCTCACATGCCACCTACCAGAGCTTGTTTGATGTTGGCTCGGAAGGCTTTCCATCTTCATTGTGAATGTGTAAACACATCACTCGGATATTCAGCAATACCACAAGGATAATGCGTGGGACTCAAGATATAATCTCTCTTTCCACATTGTGTGAAACAGAGTCTTCATTGAAAGTGTCCTAATGAGATTTATTGATGATCTCGTGGCTCTAGACTCAATTTGTGCATATTTGGATCCCGTGCGGAGACTAGGAGAGGGTCTCTTCTTCAATATCAACAATCTCTAAGAGAAAGTCGATAGATAATGTCGGTTCCCGTGAGAATGAAACAAGTCCTTTTAAGAGGAACTTGAGTGGTTTGGGAAGTTGAAGTGCGGTCGTCCACCGGGTCCATAGCGTCTTTGTCTTCAATACCGATGTTACCATCGTTAGCATATGAAGTGAACCCGGTTTCGCCCTAAGGTTGAATAAATGGAGGCTATTTGTTTTCACCCTTTTCTCATTCAATTCTTTTAATTCTTCAACCCTTTAGTGCTTACCGAGACTTCATAGCTAGAACCTTGTTGGGTTTATTCCAATACTAGCTCGGTCTTAGTCCGCACTCTTCCCATATCTCATTTTCTCCTTTTATCATCATACCTAAGGACTTCTACACTAACTAGTGGATTGTCCTCGGTAGATCCCTCCGGATTACGGCGGATCATGGGAACCAATACCTAACCTTATCATCCTTATACCACCGTACATAAAGTAAAGTTGGTCGGTCAATTTGGTATTGTTCATCCGCCATTGGATCCAATTGAAAACCATTTGAAAATCAATTCGGATACTTGTGATATATTATCAAAGCATTTTGTACCGAATTGTTTTGATATTTTAGAATAAGTGTTCCCCTCAACATGTGCATCAAATGTTTGAAATCGTTTTGCACACGGAGGCAAGAGGAAGAAATTACTTCTTTGATTACCATTTTCAAAAAATATCACCATCACTTCCTTGATCAAATCAAGTAGATAAAGCATTTTCGGAAGGATGAGGTTTCCATAAATTTGCTCCCCTCAATATGTGCCTCGAGATTAGAAAAGAGTTTTGCACATACTAGAGGAACTGCACATGGGATAAATGATCACGTTTCAAATCATAGGTTTAAGATAGGTGCTCCTCTCAACATGTGCATTGAAAAATTGAAATCGTTTGTCACGTGAGAGAAGGACAAAGCATGTACATCCTTATAAAACCATTTACCGTATTATCGGTTTAAATCCAACATTCTCCCCGATCATAATTATCAAATCATTTGAGATTTGTGATCTCTTATAGATTTAAATTGATTTTGAAAGCATTTAAGGAGAAATGTGACTTGATTATGAAAGCTTCTTAGCGATAATGATCGGATTTTAAGACTTTAACCTCCATTGATAAAACATGCATGTACATCTTTTGAAAACAATTTAATGCTAAATAACTTTTTAATTTAATTGAAATCATTCTCCCCTCAATCAATGACATAGGTTGTTGATTGAGAGATAAAGATTTAAAATAAGTCCCGATGATTATCAAAAATAGAGATCGAGTTATTTTTCAAAGCATTTAGTTTTCAAGAGATAAATGTTTATAGAATCGAGCATGGAATTTTGAAAACATGATAAAACATGACTGTTCTTTCTTTTAAAACAGGGTTATTGCACGAAAATGACAATAAACCATTTCTCTTTCTCCCAAATATATATATATATATATATATATATATATATATATATATATATATATATATATATATATATATATATATATATATATATATTTTTTTTTTTTTTTTTTTTTAAATAAAATTAGACCAACATCTAAAGTCCCGTGTCATTCTTTGAATGACAACATCAAGACCGTAGATATTATCGAATCAAAGAAACAAGACAAAATGACAATATATATATATATATATATATATATATATATATATATATATATATATATATATATATATATATATATATATATATATATATATTTTTTTTTTTTTGAAGATTTTTGAATTTTTCAAATTTTTATGGATTTTGAAAGTTTTATATTTTTCTATTTGATTTTGAAGGTTTTATAATTTTGTATTTTGTTTTTCGAATAAGTATATACAAGAGATAGATGAAGATAGACCTTTACTCCTCGTCTTCCTCACGAAGACGTTTGAGAGTTTCGGTTGAAGGTTTTTCAAACCAAGGCGTGGAAGAATAAACTCAAACGTTCTCTTGGAAGAGCTTTGGTGAAGATGTCGCTAATTGATATTCGAGACCTCACAAAATATAGTTCCACTACACCTTTTCCACTTGTTCCACGATGAAATGATGTCGAATGTCGATATGCTTTGCTCTTGAGTGTTGAACGTTGTTGCATGAGAGAGCAATAGCACTTTGTTATCACGATGCAGAGGATTTTGTTGAATTCAAAGCCATAGTCGATAATTGAGATCTCATCCATAAGATTTGAGCACAACAAGATGACATGGCTATGTATTCACCTCGTAGAGGATATAGAAGTACTCATTTGCTTCTTTGAAGACCGACACAAGCTTATCACCCAAAATCGAGCACCTCGGATGTACTTGACGTGTATCTTGACAACGCAAGATCAAGATCTGCATAGGCCGTTAGTGACATACCGGTGTCCTTGGTGCCATAGTCCCATATTGATGGTTCCTTGGAGATAGCGAAGACCCGTTTAAGCGCTTCAAGGTGCTTTTAGTAGGCTTAGCACGGTATCTAGCACACATGCAAACAAATGAACAAGATGTCCAGTCTACTAGGCGTGAGATACATCGGGGATCCAATCATACTACGATATTTTGTTTGATCAATCATGATCCACGAGAGGTCCTCATCTAGTTTGGTTCGATCAATCATGGGGTGTCAACAGGTCACTTGAATCAAATCCAAATTTCTTTAAAATCTACATTGCATATTTAGATTGATTTATGAAAATGCCTCCGGGACTTTGTGAAATTTGTAATCCCAAGAAAATGACATTTGTCCCATCATTGACATTTTAAACTTTGAACTCATTTCATTAGAAAAACGATCACATTCCATTGGGTCATCGAGGCAAAAATAATATCATCAACATAAATTTGAACATGAGTTAAATGTTTGCACGACTTCACGGTGAACAATGTAGGATCAATCGCTCCTTTCTTGAATCCGGTTGATAGAAGAAACTTTGTGATGTATCATACCATGCCCTTGGAGCTTGCTTTAAACCGTAAAGAACCTTCTTCAAACGATAAGCGTGAGTAGGATGCTCTTGATTCACAAATCCTTCGGGTTGGGCGGCGTGAGCGACTTCTTTAAGATCTCCGTTCGTAAATGCCGTCTTTATATCCATCGATAAACCACCATGTTCTTACTTGCAGATTAGCAAGAAAGATTCGATTGCCTCGATTCGAGCAACCGGAGCAAAAGATTCTTCAAAGTCTATACCTCCTCTTGACGATATCCTTTAGCAACTAATCGAGCCTTGTTCTTCAACACATCACCATGCTCATCAAGTTTCACTTTGAAGATCCATTTAAGGGCTATAATCATAGCACGATCCGGGCAGTACTAATTCCCATACATCAAGTCGATCAAACTCATGAATTTCATCTTGCATGGCATTGAACCATTGTCTTCATTCATGGCGGTTTAACATCTTTTGGTTCGATCTTAGATAGTACGGAGTTGAAGAAGCACCATAAGGCATCGGTTGCGAGTTGTTTCGTGTTGATACAGACGAGAGGATTTCCAATGATGTTGTCTAAGGGGTGATCGTGAGTCCATTTTCTTAGGTGTTCATGTGGCGGTTGTTGAGGAACCGAGGTAGGCGAGTCGATGTCTCTCAAGAAGATGGTTCGATGATGATTCAGAGTAGCAAATATGTTTTCAAATGGAGCATCTTGAGGAGTTGCAAAGGGATTAACTTCATTATTGATGCGAAACATTTCCATGATGTACATTTGAAGAATGATGATTTGTTGATGAGATCAAGGATCAGCAGTGGTGCTTCATGACTTAAAGATATTGAGACCGAGGATTGACTTCATTCATCGGAATATGAGCATCCTCTGTTGTGGGATCATCACCTCATTAGTAATTGAATCATACAGTTCATCAAACATAGGATCAAACAATTTCTTTACATCATCCTCGGATGGAGGTACACATGGAGTTTCTTGAGTAGAGTTTGGAACAAGAGATGAACCAATAGGGACTGTCTTGAAGTCTTGGTCTGAGTGGAGTGTCCAGAGCCATTTGACCGGTCACTCATCAAATGTAACGTGAATTGTTTCCATGATATTTCGGGTTCTTTTGTTGTAGATTCGGTATCCCTTTTTGTTTGGTGCGTATCCTACAAATACTCCAATGTCAGCTTTAGCCTTGAGTTTCCCTAAGTCTTGACCCTCATTCGTTGGGTAACACAATGCACCAAACACGAAGGAAAAAGAGATTAGGTTTTCGTTGTGGACAAGTTCATATGGATTTTTTCCATATACGGTGTGGATTAGGGAGCGATTTTGTGTATAGCATGCGGTGGCGATTGCTTGACCCGGAGAAACATTGGAACCTTTGAGTAAATCAACATTGTTCTAGCGGCTTCAACGAGTCCGATTTTGTCTTTCAACTACACCGTTACGTTGAGGAGTTCGTGGAACACTTCTTTGATGGTGATTCCAACGCTTTCATAGAATTCATTAAGTTGTTTGTTGACAAACTCGGTTCCATTGTCTGCTCGACAATTACGGCGGTTTTGTTAAGTCGAACTGCAATTTGTTTGATGAGTTTGATGATGATATCGGGAGTTTCATCCTTTATCCTTAAGAACTTGACCGGTGAATCTAGAGTAATCATCAACCACAACTAACACATATTTCTTCCCAAAGATATTACGCACCCTCATAGGTCCGCATAAATCCATATGAATCATATGAAGAACTTCATAATGAGTTAGTAGGTTTGGGTTTATGGGCATACTTCTTGCTTTTACCCAATTGGCATCTTGAACAAAGATGATCCTTTTCATACTTTAGTCTAGGTAAACCTACCACTAAGTCCTTTACGGAAAGATCGTTGATGGTGCCGAAGTTCAAGTGATTGAGACGACGATGCCATAACCATGACTTTGTTTTGAAGCCTTTGATAACAAGCGATTGGAGAAGCCCTCATCATGTCATCAATAGAGATGGTATAAAGATTTGACCCACGAGTTCCTTTTAGCAGTTCTTTACCATTAAGATCTCTAGCAAAGCGGTGTATGTTTTCAAGGCAACTTCTAGATCGAGTCACGAATTGACCAACAGAGAAGCAGTTATGACCCAAACCTTCTACATAGTAAACTCTAGAGATGACACTATCACCAACAACATAATCTCCATAACCCATAATAGCACCGAAATGATCATTACCAAATCTAACAGTCCCGATGAATTTGCTCACGAAGTTCATGAGCGCGACCGGTCTCCAAATATATGCTTGGAGCGGCTGAGTCCGGTACCACGTAGCGATTTGAACGATCTGCAGTTGAACACGCATAAGAATGGATAATCGGATAATTGGGATCCCCATGCAAGAATGGGTTCCATTTGGTTAGTAACAATGTTTGGAACACCCACATCGTAAATAGAAGCATTCATATCGTAGAGTGAGGCAATGGAATCGTTGTGAATAGATGCGGTACTAGTGTCGACTTTAGCCACATTCACGGTGTGATCACTTCTTAAGGGAATAGTTCTACCAAGAGGCATCCATTTTCTAGTGGGCATTATCGATTAGTCTTAAGACCAACGGTGTCCAATAAAAGCCTATTTCTTGAATGTTCTTCTGTGGGTTTCCTTTGTTTTCTAACTTTCTTTTGTTTTTGCCTTTTAGCCTTCTTAGCATGAATCTTAGCATTAACCATATTAAGCGGACAATTAACATCATTAGGCGAACATTAACACCACATTCATGATTAGAAGCGAATTCAAGCGGACATCGGTACAAGGTTTGCAAATAGTATCGAATTGAATTAATTACGAAGCGCCTATGGCAAATACTAGAATCAACACGATTCGTTTTATTCAATTCAAGCTTAAAGTTCCTAGATTGTTCTTCTACTTTCTTCCAAAGGCACATTCTTAGCTTGAGAGGTCATATCATTCCTTGTATTGTCTTGAGACTTTGACCGCTCCGTTTAATGTCACCGATTACTCTGTAGAGGAATGGGAACATTAGTTGGCTTAACTACTCTTTGCATCACCTGTTTAGATGTACTGGGATCTGAACTACATGCAGGTGCACTAAGGTTCACTTTCTTAAAACTAGAGGTACTGTGATTTGTACTCCTAGAAGGCACACTTGAGTTCTCTTTCTTAGCATTGACAAATCGGGAATCTGAACTACTTAAAGGTACACTGCGGTTCATACTCAAAGCATTGGGAATCGAATGCATATCATACTTAGCTTTAGGCATTGAGCATGGAATCAAAGGATTAACTCTCTCACCTAATGACTTTGGGCAAATTGTGATCAAGCATTCTAAGATTTCTTGAGATCGTTTGGCATATAAGCATGCATGACCAATTGCATTATCATGAGGTTTCTCTAGCTTATCCTCTTCAACAATCTCACGCAGACATTCTAGGCACTCCTTAAGGGATGAGAAGTATGTTTGAATGGCAAGTTTGTTGTTCCTTAGATGAGGGGGGACATATGTCACAGATAAAGCCTATTTATTACAAGAGTGATCCTTTGAAACTACATTCTCCCCATTGGTCATTGGCATTTTCCCTTTTACCTGGCACTTCAGATTCTCAATTTCTTTTTGCAATGACGCTATTTGATTGTTATTTTTGTTACGAGTGACTTTAATTGATTCAAATAACTCATTGAAATGACGTTTAACCTTTTCATTTTCTTCTAGAAAACTTTCATTTTCCTTTTGTAAAGCATTTACTAAGTTTTGAAGATGAAACGTTTGAGAATTCTGAGAATCTAAAGGAGGAGGCAATTGGGAGCTGTCATATTGTTCGTTTGACCCTTTAATTGAGAGATTTGGGCTTTCAACTTTACGATCGTGTTGCATCGAGCTTGAATCTGCTCATCACGTTTGTTAATTTGAAAACGCATCAAACTCGGAGCATCCGAAGATGTCTTGATATTTGAAGTTTTACATTTTCTTTGAGATGTTGATATTTTAGTTGTAAATTAAAATACTCAACTTCTAGTTTAGAAAATGTTTAACCAAAGTGTCGTGATCATCCGGTTCAATTTTCTCGTTTAGTTTAGAATTAGTTTTTCAAGCTCAATGACACGATCATGGGAGACTTTCGAGGCAAGAGATAGTTCATGAAATTTGGAAGCATTAATAGAGCAATTTGAAGCGATGAAAAAAATATCTTGAGCAACACATTCAAGAATAAGAGTCTCATTTAAGGTATGCAAGTTCTTCCTCTCAATCTCATTATATTTTAGTGCACGCTCATAATCACTAACTTCAGCTACCATTGCATCAAATTCCTTTTCCATTCCCTTGATATCAGTTTCTATTCCCTTTTTAAGACTCTCAAAGTGATCTTTTAGAAGTTTAAAGAAAGGCATGACCTCAGTTAAATAACATTCTTTCATTTGCTCAAAACCCCTTTCTCCTTCTGTTATACCAGTGGGTGTGATCCTTTTCTTGCAAGTTTTCTCAAAATCAACAAACAGTTGAAATATGACATATTGACTAATTAAGGTCTTGCTTTTAGTGGCAATTTTTCTAGGAACTAGATGCATTGGTGTATTAGGAGGATACTCAGTCGCTCTAGGCATTTTCCATAAAGGGGGGTTTGTTTCAATAATATTTTGATTTTCACTTTTCTAAATCCTTTTCCGAAAATTTGTTAGGAGTCAACAATGTTTGAGGCTTGAACATGTTCAAGGAAATCCAGTTTTCCTTCTTGTAGTCATGGGGAGTGATGACAATTTTTTTCTCTTTGCATTTGGTCATCTAGTTTTTGTTCATCCTTTCCTAGTGACTTCATTGATTTCTTATCTTCCTCGGTGCACTCAACGCAACTAGGTTTACGCCTAGGCTTAAGAATTTCATTACCATCATAAAGCACCTTATGAGCATTTCTAGCCTTTTAATTACCTCTGGATTTGGTTCCTCAACAAGGGAATGCTATGCTTATCGCTTAAGACTCGATGTTTAGTGACCATGTGAGCGATCGAATGGTGTTTCCTTGTGTAACCACCGGTAAATTTCACCTAGTATTAAACTAATATAATATTCTAACGAAAGAATACTTATGCATTTTCTACGTCCAAATTTTTTTTAAGAAACGATATCCACTTATTTGATCACAACAACGTAACTCATATACATAATAAACATTCTTATTACGTCAAGTATAAAGGTTTTCAATTTGTCATTGTACGTTATTACGTTAACATACAATTATTAAACTTTCAAGTTAAACGTTAACCGTTTATTTGAGTTTACATGAAACCCTAATTTATTATAACTACGCTTTTTCATTAATGCTAAAGTACAACATTCAATACCTAGAGTACAAGTCATTAAAGCACGAAACCTAGCTATACTTTAATCCGTTACAAGCCCTAATAGACAACTCTATGGTTTTATGTACATGATATATTTTCAAAATATTAATGTACAAGTCTTTTAAGCATGTGTACAAGTCCTTAATGCATAAAGCTTAATGTTTATAAAATCACATTATAAACCTCAATGTACCTACTTTAAAGCACATGATACAAACCAATATTGCACAAGCCCTTAAAAATATATTTTATTTTAGTAAGTACCACTAAACAATGCTAATGTACAAACAACAATACACCAAACTTAAGTCTTTACTTTTATTATTTACATGTACATTAACCTAAACTATATTTTACCTAAAGTAAATTAGAAACTTAACTAAGTTTTACATGACTACACAATAGGTACAACCTAAAAGCCCTAGGTACTACCCTTCAATGCCAACGCCCTCCTTTTACCCTAGTTAAAATTTAACTAACTAAGTTACCATTTAGTTACCTAAGTACTACATGTAAATGCCCTAACCACAAACTAATTACTTGCACCTAAATGTTACATCACTCTTTTACCTTGAAGTTTTACCATAGTCAAAATAGGTGGGTAAAACCCTTGGCTATTTTTCACCACCATTCGACATCTTTGCACTCACCACATACAAAATACCATGCTACACATCACCTTGTTTTCCACCATACACCTTATTGTGGGCTGTGACCTAGTATAAGTGTCCAAATTACTTTCCACAAACCCAATACTTCCTTGCCTATATAAATCGACCAAACACCCTCATTATACTTCATCACCATTCGAACACACACACCCTACATTCTGATCTTGAAGTCTTAGTAGCAACCAAGGAAGGATAGTTTAGAACCTAGAAGGAAGGAAGAAGTCTTGTTCAACTTAGAAATCCATTTGGTCTCATTTGGTTCTTGTCAAAACCCAAGAATGTAAGTCTTTTAAACTCATTCCATTTCGCTCTCACTTATAATATCAATTGCATAATGTTAAAAGGATTTTATAAGGAAAAGCGTGTAATTTGAATCACTTAAAAGCAGTACACGAGTCAAAAGTTATGGTCTAAACAAGTTGCAAATAAAGCTGTCCGAATTTTTGTGGACAGAACACTCGGCACGCGAAACGCAGGCGTTTCTGGTCCGTTTCATGAAAAGTTAAAACACAAAGTTGTCCGAACGGCGTTTTCTTCAAAAACTCAGAGCACGGGTCTAGAAAAGCAAAAGCGAAGCCAGAATTTAATAAAAATCCCAACAGCTGTTATATATATGTTACAAAACATTAACACCCCTACTTGCGCCCCATTTATTTGCATCATGTTAAAGGTATTAGGGCCAACCAAAGTACCTTTGTGAAGACCACCTAGGACACTCTAAACGCCCTATAACCCGGTTGAAAAGCCTAGTCGCCACGTTTAAAACCAATCTTTCATTTGGCCAAAGTCGTAAACACCAAAAAGCTTTTACAACAAATATTTGGGAAAATATGGGATTTTGATAAAATTAAGTAGGAACTATCTTAGAAACATTAGAAATGGGTAAAACAATATTTCACAAGGTTGGATGCAAAGATATAGAGCTTTATGGGTTAAAGCGAAATTTTCATAAAACTCACGTCGCTGGCAGTGGCGTGTTTGTGGACTTGTATCTTCCTAATCAAAGAGAACTAGGACGTGAGACTTATACCATTTAGAAGATCTTACTGACATAGTGTTTGAAGGGTCAAATGCGATGTAGAGACACTAGCTTGCCTCGTGTAAAAACTCTCTTTAGCCCGTTATCGCCCAAAACAACAAAAGCACATAACCTCCCTACTTTGGATAATCATTGCGACCAAACCGTAAGAGCTTAGGACCTCTAGTTTGAACCATTAGAAAGACCACCGGACAAACTCTTGAAAGAAACAAGAGCGTAGTAAAACCTATTAAGGCCTCGTTTTATTCACCGTAGTTTTGTCCGTTTATGCAAAAACAAGTGAATTTTCTTATAAAATTTCAAGCATAAAATTGTAATTTTGTAAGATAAAGTTTCTTTTGGACTAAAATCTAATTTACGTGAAGTTAGTCATATAAGGGTTGATTTTGTCAATAACCCATAGTTGAGGGTTTAAAGTGTCATTTTGAAAGTACAAGGGTAAAAGCGTAAATACTTAAAATTGTAAATTATAACATTTTGGAAACATAAGATATTTAACAACTTTGGTTTTGTTAAAACTCATTATTAATCATTTAAGTCATAATAATAAGTATATTAAATTTTTGTAGAGACTTCATGTTATCCATAGAACGTTTTCGTCGCATAAACTTGAACACGAATACTAAATACATGATATACCAACTCAGGTCGAGGGTCAGAGCAGTTTGTTCATATTATCTAATTTGTTTTCCATCCAGAATACGATAACACCGAGGTGAGTTCATAGTCCCACATTTACATATTTGTTTTCTAAACTCGTGGGAGATACATGCTACAAAAACCGAACACAAGTATTTTTACGTATGCTATCGATTGATATTGCCTAAGTACCTCTGTTGCCACTAAAAGTCCTCATATCATGAACCATTAATCACTTGCGGTGAACGCGAATATCGTGAATAGATCTATTGGCGGTTGGCGCCCCATTTGTGTTAGCCGGATAGGTAACCAAATGCACTTTATTTGAAAATACTAGGAGAATGGCAAACTCCTACTCGAGGGCCTTGTTACTTACATCATCTCTATGATGTCAGTAACTTACATCATTAGTTCATTACTATGATGCCGTACTGTTAAGGTTTGCGTTCATGAGACTTAAGGCAATATACACTATGTTGCAATGATACAAATCTTGCAACTCATCGAATATCTTGTCTTGCAATATTCTTGATTTTACTAATGCTTCTCTTGTGTTCAACTGATTATTATTCAAACACTATGGATTCACTCAACCTTTGTGTTGACTTTTTAGCATGTTTATCTCGGGTTCATAATTTACGAGGATGGTACGGAAGGGCACGGATACTCGAAGGCTATATTATCATTCGAAAACTTATTTAATAAAGCTGTAAAACCACTGGGACCTCATTTTGTAAACTCGATATTTATATAAATCGAATGATAATTCTTTTAAAATGACACAATTAGAATTGTTTTCTATTATTATAAGCTGTTGAGCCATGAAGTAACACCTGACTTGAATTCACTGCGTATCACGAAATTGGGGTGTTACACCTTGTATGTACAACTTGTTCTCAAGTTTGTTTTCAAAGTTTTCAGATTAGAAAAATCTCTCAAGAGTTTTGATTCCTTTGCATTAAATTCTTGCTTAAGCATTTTCACATTTTCTTGAAGTTCTTGTTTTTTTTAGCTGTTTTAGAAAGTTTTTCTTGCAAGGAATTTAATTCTTGTTTCAATACTTCTTCTCTAAACTTACTTTTTCTAATTACTGAACATACTTGGTCATCCATTTCCTGCTCACGAGTGGTCAACTCAAACTTAGCACGTTGTTCATAGATAGCAACACGTTCTTTATAGGCATTTAGTTCGTAAATTACGGACTCATCGGGAGCACATGCGGTGTATTCATCAAAGACATAGTCATTGTTGATTGCGAAGATGCATCACTTGGTACACCTTCACTTTCACTTTGTTTCACGTATTGATCGTATGGGACAATATTGTTATTACCCATATTTTCAACATTTGATTCAATAGTTTGATTAATTGTACTTTGTCATGCATCATTGCACATCAACATCATCGTATAGTTTTAATACCTCGAGATGAGTTTGTCCTTGGATGGGCCAACTAGTGGTGAAGAAGAGACCTTGGGAGAAACCATTGGTGAAATACTAGCCATAAAGATTGTGTGTGCAGTGGGTCCATCATCCACATCAGTCGTATGCATCACGGTCACCAACTTGAAAGGCATTTTGATGATTGTGACCTATCTCTGAATAATTTGTTCATCTACATCTCGCATCATAGGTCTTGGCATTGCCTCGGAAGAAACAGCAATTCCTCTTCATTCAAAGCGGCACCATTATCCCGAGCTTGTGCAGTGACATCTTATCTCTCAAGTATTGACGTGCAGCTGGACGCTTTGGGGATGTGCGTTCCTTGCAATGTGTCCCTCACCCCACGTTATAGCATTTGATTGGCTTAGCTTGACCTAGGTTACCATTCCTTCCTCGATTCGGTTGCCAACATAACCTCTCCCGGCTCCACCTCGTCCACGATCATCTTGTCTTTCTGAATGGTTACACCACGATCCTTCCATCTTTAACGGTGGCTTGATTGTGTGGGTTAGATGCGATTCGAGGTTGTTGTTGGTTTGTGGGAGAGTATTCATGTTTTGACTAATGAGTAGAAAGCTAGTTGATTAATGAAGCTACCCACGTGAGCATCAACATCGACTTGTTTGTACGTGGGATCGGGAATGAGTTTGTGATTACCATTACCCAAGGTATGACTTGTGATGCTTTAGTTGAGATTCCGATGTTTGAGTAGAAAGTTGTAGAGTCATTAGGCGAGCTAGTCTCTCCCGGTTGGTTTTGAACCGATTGAGAATTAATTTTTCAAACATAGCATGTCTCTCATTCTCAAGGAGGAAGGCATAGAGTTGCTCATAGTTTGTATTCTTCAATCCTTTAGTGAGCTTCACAATGGTAACAAACTTGTGCCATTCGGGATTCATGTTGTTCACAAATTTTGAGTTCAAGCGAATGTTAGGCATAGTCATTCGATGTTCCTCATGTCATTAACTAACTTATGAAATCTCACATAGTACTCATAGACACTCTCATCTGGTTTCATCTTGAAATGCTCAAATTCGTCATAGAGTTGGGATTCTCTGTCTTCCATAGTTAATTCGAACACGAGAGAAGCATCTTAACATTGTCCCAAAGCGCCTTAGCATCGTGTTATGATTGATCGACTTGTAGATGTCTTTAGGAAGACCTTGAAGAACAATGTTTGAAGCCACGATATCTGCATCAAATCTCTTTTATCCTTATCATCAAGCTCATCATACATCTTAGGTGCATCCATTCCGTAAGCAGAGTACCATACGCATTAGTATCAAGTATGTCTCTAGTCGTCTCAACTCGATATGGTCCTTCATCAATGGATTTGAGAATGTTGACACCATTTTCCTTTCAAGGCAATACTGATCGATTCGTTGAGCCCAAGAATCGTAGTCGATTCTGTCAAGCATGGGTGGGCGAGTATCTCGAGCCACCGCTTGAACATCCTCGACAGCGATGGAGATGCGGTAGGGAGCGTTGGTAGACATGTTAACAGTTATACGAGATTTTATAACTCTATGATTAAACCGGGAAATAGATTCTTTCACGGGATTTTACTAAACCAAGAGAAAACCGTAAACACTCACTCAAGTCGCTAGAAGATAAAGCACTAAATCGCTAGAAGATAAATGGACTAAGTCGCCAACACTAATTCGCCACCACGCTAAGTCGCTAGCTTTCCAAGTCGCTAGCCAGATGTAAGTCGCTAAGTGGTAACTCGCTAACACTCAAGTCGCTAGCAAAAATTCGGCAGCAATTCGCTACTCAAGTCGCAAACGATGCAAGTCGCTAAAGAGCAACTCGCTACAGACCAAGTCGCTACCACAAGTCGCTACCCGTAGTGGAGAGTCCACTACTTGTACTTTAACTCGCTAGATCTAACTCGCTAGTTCCAACACTGTAAATCGCTACAAAAATGTGAAGCAAGTCGCTACCAAGGAAATATTCTCGTGAGCTAAGTCGCTAGCTTGAAAACCATATAAACATCATTTTCAATCCAAAACAACCCAACCAAGATGATTCAAGCTTACCAAATGAAAACCTAAACACTTTTGATGATTCTAAACATAAAAGTACCAACAAAATTCAAACTTTAACACAAGAAATCAACCAAATGATGCAAAACCACTAAACTTTTTCAAACTCAAAACCACCTAAAACCACTATAAATCCAAAGATGTGCAAGATATGATCTAACCATGGCTCTTGATACCAATTGTAAGATATAACTTTTCACATACACATCAAACCACAACACAAAGTAGCATATAGATGGAATTCTAGAGAGAAAGTTAGAGGTTTAGGGAACTTTAGTGAGAGAAAGAAAATTCTTATTATGAGCTCCAACTCTCTACCTTGGAAGGTAGAGTATTTATAGTCTTACATAAACGCCACACATCGGGTGTGGATCGAGGCATACGGTGGGTAAAGACCCGTCCGTCCTCCACGGTGTTACTTAACTAAATACTACTTAACTTAAAATAACTACGACTACGAGCTTTCTAAAGAATACAAATACTTGAGGTGACCGACTCTTTAATACCGGGAATTTCTAATTCCTAACAAATAATCGCTATGCTTCCATACTGTTTGATACTGGTGCGGATATGAGTTTCGTATCCACCAACTTTATGCCATTACTAGGAATATCCCAAACACCTCTAGGGTTTAGTTACGATGTGGAATTAGCGAATGGGAATAGAGAGAAGATAGACACCGTAGTTCGAGGTTGTACCTTAATTTTCCTAGACCGCCCGTTTAGTATAGATCTGTTGCCATTTACCTTAGGAAGTTTTGACGTCATCATCGGAATGGATTGGTTGTCGAAGAACGGCGCACACATCATTTGTGATGAGAAGATTGTGCGTTTACCGTATGGAGGGAAAGTTCTGAGCATACAAGGAGATCGGAGCGACCGTGGTAGTCCTTCCCGGTTGGGCATCATCTCTTGTATTAAGGCTCAGAAGTACATCGATAGAGGAGGTTGTCTTTTCTTGGCTCGAATTTCTGAAAAGAAAAGCGAGGGGAAGAAGGAAAGAAACCTTAATGATGTACCCGTCGTTAGAGAATTTCGGATGTGTTTCTGACGATCGCGAGGATTCCACACATTCGACAAGTGGAATTCCAAATATAGTTGATACCCGGTGCGGCACCCGTAGCCCGGGCACCTTATCGACTTGCTCCAAGAGAATTGGAGGAAATGTCTAGACATTTGGCTGAATTGTCAGAGAAGGGATTCATTCGACCAAGTTCATCACCGTGGGGAGCACCAGTGTTGTTTGTGAAGAAGAAGGATGGATCGTTTAGGATGTGTATTGATTATAGGGAATTAAATAAGTTGACCGTGAAGAACCGATATCCGTTACCTAGAATAGATGATCTATTCGACCAACTCCAAGGAGCTAGTGTGTTTTATAAGATCGATTTACGATCTGGTTATCACCAGCTTAGAGTTCGAGAAGAGGATATCCCTAAGATTGTGTTTAGGACTCGTTATGGACACTATAAATTCCAAGTGATGTCGTTTGGCTTAACCAACGCACCAGCGGTTTTCATGGATCTCATGAACCGAGTGTGTAAGCCATACCTAGATAAGTTTGTGATAGTATTCATAGACGACATCTTGATATACTCTAAGAGTAGTGAGGAGCACGAAGAGCATTTAAGGCTCATTTTGGAATTGCTGAGAGAGGAGAAGTTGTATGCCAAATTCTCTAAGTGTGAATTTTGGATTTCGTGCATACAATTCTTAGGTCATGTGATAGATAGTCGAGGTGTTCATGTTGACCCGACTAAGATTAAGGCAATTAAGGAATGGGCGACTCCTAAGAACCCATCGTAAATCCGCGGTTTCTAGGTTTAGCGAGGCTATTATAGGAGATTCATTGAGGATTTTCCAAGATAGCTAAATCACGACCAAACTAACCCGGAAGGATGTTAAGTATGAATGGGAGAAAAGGAAGAAGAAGCATTCCAACACGAAGGGAAGTTGTGTAGTGCGCCCATCCTAGCTTTGCTGAAGGAAGCGAAGACTTTGTCGTGTCTTCGCGACACTCGCATAAAGGCTTAGGTGTTGTTTTGATGCAACGTGAGAAGGTGATTGCTTATGCATCCGACAACTTAAGAATCATGAGAAAAACTACACCACCCATGACCTTGAGTTAGGTGTTGTAGTGTTTGCTCTTAGGATCCGGAGACATTACTTGTATGGAACCAAGTGTGTAGTATTTACCGACCATAAGAGTTTGAAGCATATCTTAGATCGGAAGGAATCGAACATGAGACAACGTCGTTGGTTAGAATTGCTTAGTGATTATGACCGTGAGATTCGTTATCATCCCGGTAAGGCTAACGTTGTGGTGATGCCCTTAGTCGTAAGGAGGACATTCCACCCTACTTGTTAGATCCTTAGGAATGATCATTGTTTCACCCTTACCATCCCAGATTTTAGCCGCCCAAGTAGAGGCATTGACGGAAGAGAACCGTCCTTATGAGAATCTTCATGGAATGGTAGAAAGTGAAAATGGCTTCTTGAAGCGTTCGATGGAACATTATGCTTGAGACGTGTCGGATACCTATGTATGGTGGAATCCGTGAGTTGATTATGCATGAGTCGCATAAATCAAAATACTCTATTCATCCCGAGCCGATAAGATGTATCGGGATCTTAAGAAATTATCTTGGTGGCCCAATATGAAAGCCGAGATAGCTCAAGATGTTAGTAGGTGCCTCACTTGTTCTAAAGTTAAGGCGAACATCGAAACCATCGGGACTTTTAGTTCAACCCGAACTTCCGTAATGGAAATGGGAGCGAATAACCATGGACTTTATCACTAAATTATCGAGAACGGTTAGCGGGAATGACGCTATCCGGGTAATAGTTGATCATTTAACTAAGTCTCGCTCACCACTTAGCTATTAGTGAAACCGATAGTCTTGATAAGCTTGCTCGATTGTATCTTAAGGAGATAGTATCGCATCATGGGGTACCGATATCTATCATTTCTGATAGGGATAGTCGTTTTACATCCCACTTTTGGAAGTCCTTACAGACAGCTTTAGGAACGAATTTGGATATGAGTACTGCTTACCATCCACAGACCGGTGGTCAAAGCGAGAGAACTATTCAGACTTTAGAGGATATGCTTAGAGCATGTGTTATTGATTTCGGCAAAGGCTGGGAGAGACACCTCCCTTTGGCCGAATTCTCTTACAACAATAGTTATCACTCTAGTATTAAGGCCGCCCCATTTGAGGCGTTGTATGGTTGAAAATGTCGTTCTCTTGTTTGTTGGGCTGAAGTTGGCGAGAGTCAACTTACAGGTCCCGAACTTGTCCTAGAGACTACTAAGAAAATAGTACATATTAGAAACCGGTTGCAAACCGCTCGTGATAGACAAAAGAGTTATGCCAATAAGAGGCGGAAACCTTTAGAATTTCAGGTTGGAAATCGTGTTATGTTGAAAGTTTCTCCTTGGAAAGGAGTGATTCGTTTTGGAAAGCGTGGAAAACTCAATCCCCGATATATTGGTCCCTTTCCAATCCTGGAAAGAATTGGACCGGTAGCATACCGCTTGGAGCTACCATCGGAACTGAGTAGTGTACACAATGTCTTTCATGTTAGTAATCTTAAAAGATGTCTTTCGGAGGAAAACATAGTTGTGCCCTTAAGAGATATTAATATTGATGAGAAATTGAATTTTGTTGAGGAACCGATTGAGATTATGGATCGTGAGATTAAGAGGTCAAGAATAGCCGTATTCGATTGTTAAGGTTCGTTGGAACTCCGGCATGGACCGGAGTTCACTTGGGAACGTGAGGACGTTTTCCATAGGAAGTATCCTAAACGTTTATGACGCCAAGCAACTCGGAGTGAAACCCGGACGGGTTTCTTCGAGGTGGGAGGCTGTGACAACTGGCAATTTAGGGAGTCTATTTTAGGTAACCGCATTACGTTAAATTAAACTGAGATTTGCCTTTAACACTATTTTATAAACCGTGACTTGATTTTATATCGTCGATTGGTTTTACGGTTTATTTCATTATTAAATGAGTTATCGCATGTGTTTTAACTCTATTTGGTAGGCACTATTCGATTCGGCACTAAAAAAGCCTAAAACAAGAGTTATTGTAACTTTTAGACCGTAACTCGAAAATTGACAAACGAATAGTCAAAACTCGTGAAAAAACGTAAGTAATGATGTTGTAAAGTTAAATAAATGTCAAAGGACACTCGGGGGACGATATGTGAGCTCGGGAATGGGTAAACGAGATAGATACGAAAAGTTTCAACCCGAACCCCCTCTTTTTCCTTATGGCCGGCGCCCCCCCCTCCCATTTTATTTATTTTCAAGTCCCTAGCTCAAGGATATAAATATCCCACCCAACCCTCATTTGAGACTTCCATATCTCTCTCTAGAAAACACACACAATACACTTTCTCTCTCTACATCTCTCTAAAAACCCTAATTCACCACCACCACCTTTGGCCGTCACTTTTTCCGGCCACCACCGCCGGAATCCGGTGAGTGTCATCACACCTCCACCACCAAAAGATAGATCTCTTTCTTCTCTTTCCAACCATATATCATACACTCAATTTGGACTTCATTAACACCTCCAAATTCAAGAATTAAGATTCGTACTTTTAGGGTTTTCTGAATATTTCAAAGGGCTTTTGCAATTGGTGATTAGAGAAGGTAAATAGAACATGCTTTGAGCTTGATTGGGTGATAAAAACCCACGAATTGAAAATTAAGGTTTCGACCTAATTTTTATATTTGGGGCTTTTGGGTGGAACATGAAATTAAAGCTAATTAGTGTTGAAATAAACAAGTAATTAGTGTTTGGTACATGTGGTGCATTAATTTGATGGGTTTTGCATTTTAGGTTTAGTTGCATGTTCTTGGTTGATGATAGTTGATGGGTTTTATGTTTAGATAGTGTTTGAAGCTTGAATGATTGGATTTGAGTGTTGTAGAATTGATTTGGTGATGTTTGGTTGAGACTTATGGGGCTTACGCACCAAGAAGCCCGCGATGGGGTCTTGGTTGGTGTCGTACGTGGCCTATGTTGGTCATGGGTTTGAGTCGGATTGATTTGGTAGCTTATTGATTGGTTTAGTTGAGGTTTGGATGAGACGCGTGGAGCCGAAAGGCTTTAGAAGCTTGTTTGGTTCACGTGGTCTTGACCGCGACCGTGTCATGACCATTAGGGTCATAACATTGGTTTCGAGTATAATTGGTTGATTGATTGGTTGGCGAGATTGTTTTGAGTTAGTTTGGGATTGAATTGAGACGTTATGACTTTTAATTATGGACTTGATATATATATTGTGACTTTGAGCTACGTCGGCGTCACTTTGACTTTTTAGTCAATAGTTGACTCCAACAAAGCCGTAACATGGACTTTAGTATAATTTGGATGATTGATTGATTAAAAGCCGAGAAATTATGACTCGTGCTTGTGGACTCGAAACGAATAACGATATGAGATTTATATTGGAATTTGACGAAATATATTTATATATGGAAATGCTAATAAAACTATGAAATATCATTAATAATGGGCTTTTGTACCAAAAATATCAATAGCAAGATTTATCTTGTTATTTACTAGTTTTAAATGAAACTAACGACTAAATTGGAGAGGTTTTGTAATAAATAAATAGTTAACGTTTCGAGTACACGTTTATCAATAAATATCAATTGTGGACATTTAATGTTGGATAAGTAATTATTTATTTGCGTTATGTGTGCATGGGTTACGGATAACCTAACGTTAATATTGTTGATCCACGTGGGTAGCGGACTTATTAGATTGACGGATCTAATAAGAGCCCGCTAGGTGCGTTGGGTAACCTTATTAATGGGCGACTTATCCTTATGACTCTTTAAGGATACGATTGATTTATGGGATAATAAGCGACACGAATAAAAGAATGAGTTTATCGAGTTGGCGAATTCGATAAGGTCTACTATTTATTCCGAAACTTATTGAACTATGGAGCTTATCGTTTAAAGGTCTCATTGTGTCGCATTGAGTTATATGTTGGTTGTTTGAGTGCATTCATGGCATCATATTGAGTCGATACACCCACACATGAGGATACCAAACACTAGGATTAATGGTGAAACGAGACGTTTTTGGAAATAAAGGAATGGAATATATTGGGGTAGTTAACGTTGATTTTGAGGAATATGTATATTAAGTTGGTCTACATTAATAGGTTGTGCCGAGTCGATAGTTGTTGTCTTTGTGATTTCATTATCTTCGCTAGTGATATTTGTGCGTTGATTGCTTGAGGTGAGTTTCATAGCCCCACTTTTATATACGCTTTAACTACGTTTTGAACTATTTTGGGGTGAGAATCATGCTCTTGCTTTTGGACCGTTAAAACTATTTGGATTTGATTATATGCTTGTTGAGTAGATAGATGTGCGATAGTTGTTGCCTTAGTCTAGGTTCTACCGTGCCTAACTAAGAATAGACTTCTATCACGACCTAGCCCGTGGTTGGCAACTGTTCTAGAGGTTGCCACGACGGTTGGACTAGAGTCGCGAGGGCCCGAGTGAGTGATTATATGATTGGAGATCCGGGTAGGATCGGTGTGTGAAACGGTATTTGCCTATCTAGGTCATGCATAGCAAATCAACTCTTATAGGTCCACTATGATTTTGTTGAACTTAAACCTATGAACTCACCAACAGTGTAGTGACCTTTTAGCATGATTTCTCGGTATTTGAGAGATGTTTGGATTATTTGACGATGTGGAAGCTTGGCATGGAGGCGTGGTTCAAGGATCATTTCGACTACGATAAACATTGGGGACCTATTTTGTTAAACTATGTTTTGGGCCTAAAATTTATATCTTGGATTAAATGTTTGAATATTTGATTTGGGATTGGTTTTAAATGGTTAAATGGTTATCTTTTATTTTATTTGTGCGATACCAATCCAAAAAGTAACGCCGAAAACTTGATTAAGTCTTCCGTTGTACCGAGATTTGGGGTGTTACTGGTTCCTCACCAAGACCCAAGAAGAAAAGTGAAGTCAAGGCATCCCATTTATTTTCATAATCATTTTACAAAAATTAGGGTTGGGTAAAAGTTAGGGTTTTCAAAATTAGATTGGGGTTTTGTAATTCAAGGTGTGTACTAGCCGATTCAAGCTTCAATTTGGTGGTATCATAAAGGATTCGTGGTCAATTGACTTTTGTATCGGTCACATTCATTGTTAATTATTTTTATTGTGTTGGTCGATTGGTATGAATATGAACACATAAGATTCATTCTTGTGAAAGTATTTAATTTTGGTCTAGAGTATATTGAAGTTGATTGTTGGTGGTGTCCTTGACGTGAGCCGTAAAAGAAAAAGGAAAATGAAACTTTAAAGCCTTAAAACCCACTTGTTATAACTCTAGACTTAAGTCCTAGGTTTGTCGACTTAGTTCACATCTATGTTCTCTATGCTTGTTGTACCGCCGACTTAAGTTAGACCTCATCGTGGTGTTAGCCTTGCTAGTGGTGGTTGGCTCAACAGACTGAACAAGCCCGTAAGGATGCATATGAGTGTCGAGCTAAAGCCGGATCGAGTTGTACTCGATCGGCACAAATAGCTTCGCCACATTCTTGTTTCCGAGTCATTTTTTAAGTGTACGCTATATTGGTCGAATATAGACCTTGTTGAGTCTCATTTGATAGCTAAAACATGCATGCTTAGCCGTCAGAACAAAAGTATTAGTATAAAATTTGCCTCACGAGTCTATCATCTCGCAATATATTGAGAAACACTTTTGGTTTAGAGTCATGTCGTGGGTGTATTATTGTAAAGAAGAATGATTTGGGCATGGGTGAACTTGTAACGTGTTGAATGGTTGGGTAGTCAAGGTGGTCTCGAGCACATAAGTCGGTGTCATGTTCGGTTTGAGTTTCGTTTCGAGTCGATGACACTTTGCTCGACACCCTGCGTCCCAACATACCATTCTCAAGAAAATATTTGTAGAACAAATTTTACTCCTACTTGGTATGCAAAATGGGCCGCAGCCCATGTCATACTCAAAAGAGTATTTGGGCGAACGTTGGGCCAAAGCCCATTGCCAAACTACTACCCCACCGGGCCACGACCCACTCGAAAATATGGAGTACATTCACTTCGTCGAAATTTTCTTTTGTCCATGTGTATCGTTATAAAAGATGAAATACATAAATGATTCCGGAAACCAAAATATAAGGGTCTTAGGACATTTTCGTACCCCGTATCCTTCTTTGTCAAATCGACATCTTACCCTTTTGTTTTGTCGTCGTCAACTCGTCTTCATCACGAGACTTGTGCTACTACAAGTCGTTAATCAAAATTTTGAAAATAAGATTTTTACTACTTAAACTTTCATATAAGTCTAATTGGATACCTTTCAGTTACTTATATTTTCTAAACATACATTTAATAATTTAATCGTTTAATATAACACTATAATGTATAAGGGTCTTCACATGGGTTATACTAAACTTTTGATAAAATATATTAACGGACCATATATTTTTGCACAACATAAAATTTAGAAACTTTTCAAAACTCAACATAAGTATACATGAAAAGCAAGTTCATCGTTATCTTTTCGTCACCTTTTGCGGAAGACTCGTTCATTTTCGATACATCCCGACTTCTTGCTCATGCTCTTCCGATAGTCTATCCTTACAAATATTTTGAAAAATCATTTCGGTCTTACATCAATACATCAGCAATATTAATTTAGCTATTTTTGAACATTTGAAAGTAAGAATACTTTACTAGGTCTTAACTAAAATAATGAACTAATTTTTGCCATACTTACTTAGGTCGCGTGTTGGTGTGGTTCCACAACACTCTTTGATTTCCACCTTCGGACTACTTATTGCTGAGGTGAGTTTATAGCCCCAATTTTTTTACTTGATAAATTGCTTTATAAATTTTGGGGTGATAAAATATGCAAATCTTTTATGGACCTGAACTATTGCATAATTACTATTACGTGGTTTAGCCTAAGCCCTTAAGTCCCGAGAAATGCCCCCTTTTCATGAACCGTTAGTTCCCATTGGGAAGTGCGAATGTTATAAATAGATCTATTGAGGGTGACTCCTCCGTTCGGTTGGCCATACTTAGCTCAAGGC
Organism: Chrysanthemum lavandulifolium; assembly: GCA_022545495.1. Taxonomy (NCBI): domain Eukaryota; kingdom Viridiplantae; phylum Streptophyta; class Magnoliopsida; order Asterales; family Asteraceae; genus Chrysanthemum; species Chrysanthemum lavandulifolium. Next base: position 235,669,149 of record CM040245.1, on the reverse strand, counting down.
AAAACGTATACCATGTCGGAACCGAGTGTAGCGGGACAAACACTCGCATTGGTCCCCATAAATTGTATGACTTCATTTTGCATATGGAAACTGCCGTAGCCTCGGTTGCATGAACTTAGTGCTAGCGAAATAGACTTTCATTCATATGTCATTATACTCGTTGTAATGTTCATATGCTTTTACTTTGGTCCATACTTACTGCTTTAATTATAAACCTATGAACTCAACAACTTTTGTCGACTTTTTAGCATATTTTCTCGGTGTTTGATGTGATAGTTTCATGCAAGGCAAGGCGAGGCAATGGTCGAGATTTCTACCAAGTGTTTTAACACATGTCTATGTTTTATTCTTGGGACCACCAAAACTTATGGGTCGTACTTTTTATTTGAACTTGATTGTAAAACAATGTTTAAAACAATTTTATGAATTAAAACGGAGTATGTATTCCGTTCTTTATTACTTGTGTTATGATCTCTAATTCAATAGCACCCCCTGACCCGAATGCTTTCGCTAAACCAAATTTGGGGGTGTTACAGATTGACATCAGAGCCTAAGTTATAGAGAACTAGGTACATATAAACCCTAAACTATAACTACATTTTACAAAACATTACCTTAAGACCGCAAGTTGTCTGCCTGCCTTACTTGCCGTTTTACTTATTGTCTAATTAATATGATTGCATGTTGTATTTTCCTACTTACTAATTTACTATACCATATATATTATAAGTATTTTCCGTATACTTACACATATGCACCGTCTTGTCACAGACCATGCCATCACTTGCTATTCACCTCGATGTCCAAGAAGACATCTTACTTACTGATCACTCATCTGCCATTCATCAGACCCCACTCATTCCTACATATCCGTACGTCCAAATTGTACGATCAGCCCAGCCAAATACTACACCCATTTCACCCATACCTGCTCAACCCACTCTTACCATTGCTCCATCTGCCTTACTCACCCGTATGCGTAAAGCCCGCATGACTGTTCGAGTACCCGGATACCGTGAGCGGTATTCGTCATTGCCTATATCACATCCAAAGAGGACCCACTCTGCTTATATGGGTCCCTCTACCACTCCATTATTCCTATCATCATCACCTACCCAGTCACCACCGTATCAGAGGCTCAGAAGGGCCAGTGACTCCTATTCAGATGAAGAAGAGCCTGAGGAGGAGTCAGAAGAAGACCCAGAAGAGGATTCAACAGAGTCTACACCAGTTGAGGGTATCCATGAGCATACAAGTACATATATGGATATGGATACACAGATGGGATTAGACCGGGAGTTCATGCCACGAGATGGCAAGGAGATTTTTGAGGAGGCTCAGAGTATTTATGAGGTGGGACAGAGCTCGAGGGTTGCCCAAGTTGTGGGTGAGGATATGGATATTGATGATGTACCCTCCGAGCATGTCGAAGGACACCCCTTCGAACTATGTCGAAGCCCTTCAGTACGAAGGCCCAAGGCAGTTCTCCCAAGTGTTCATTGGCATCAAACCATTCGTATACACGAAGGTTACCTGCGGGGAATTCGCCACTCGAAGCCCTAAGCCCTTCGGGGTGTGGCTGTCAAGGGAACAAAGGACAGAGGACCATCTTGACCTGGTCAAACCCACGATCTCCCTCTCATCATTGGCTTTCCTGCCAAGATTGAGAGCATGGGTCACTAAGCCGTAGAGGTTACCCAAAAGCATGGGACTCCCCCATGTTCTCCGATATTTGCGCAGAGGTGCCCTCAAACCTATTTTCTCTACTATAAATAGGTAGGACGGGCAGAAGTTTATGGTATGCTCACTAAATACTATAATCTTTACTTATACTCACTTATCTATACTCCTTTATAAAGGGTTTGGGACATTCTAAATATAGTAGTCTTAAAATTTTTAAGACCAAAAACATTTCCATCAAAAGAAAGTTACTTTGCTAAGCATAATAATTAAGCATACATATAAATTTAAAAAATAAATAATGTCTTAAATTCTCATACTTGTAACATCCTCTAATATTGATGCATCTCATTTAAACTATATGAAGACATGTAAAAAATGTAATAAATTAAAATACGTAAAGTTATTGCTAGAAAAAACATATATAAAACATTTGCTCATCACAAAAATAATTACCGGGTACCCGCCGCCGCATTGCGCGGGTACCCTTCTAGTACAACCATAACTCATACTTACTCTCATGCCGGAGGTGGTTCGCATGGTCCAACCCCTGCGCAATCACTTAACGTAGTGTTTTAGTATTTTTATTCTCAGGTGAAAGACAAGCTTGGCTGGAATACACACACCCCTCTTACCTTCGATCACTATCGAAGCGTGATAGTGCAATTTATTGTACAATCACTGGCGCCATCCGTGGGACCCGCTACTATAAGTCCCATAATCACCGAGTCTTAACCTCTTATCATTGTTGGCAACCTTAATTGGCAAAATCAAATGAATAACAACCTTTTTTTTAATATATATGTGATGCCATATTTATGACATATATTATTTTATTATGTTGTTTTAGTATCTACATTTTCTTATGTTAATACATTGGGACATTGTAGGAAAAATGTCCAAGATCCTCGCCTGCCGAGCCAAAGAGCTAAAGGTGCTATGCAAAGCTAGAGAAAAGAAGGTCCGAGTGTTAATATTGATTTGTTACCTTAATTTGAACAATGTAATAAAGAGATGTTTTTATCAAAGTAGATTAAAGCAAGCCTTTAATTTATTGATGCATACTAGAATGTAAGTTTATGCCCTAATCTACTAAGCTCATCTAAGCATTTATTTACTTATGAAATGATCCATGCAGCAACTGCACAGAAGTTTTGTGTTGTTATGTTGAAATAAGGTCAATTCATACGAGATGCCTTTTGGGGTCTTTGTTGGTATTGATAATCATGGAAGGACTATATTGCTTGGTTGTGCACTTATACGTAATGAGACAACAAAAACATTTCGATGGCTCTTCAAGGTATGAGATTATATATTTTTATGATGCATAAGTATATCAGTATGCATATATACTATGTTCATGTACTTTTAGTTCATATAATGGGGTTATACTTATTCACTTAAGTATATTTACGAAAGCGGTTGATACTTTCATACATATAAAATGAACGTGCATATATGCCATCAATTTTCGGGTGGGCCTCATTCAGAACTTCAACACCCAAATCCAATCCAAAAACCAACTATTATTTCGGTTGGGACATATATTTTAAGTTCATATACCGTAAACTATATAATGATGCAATGTACATTATTGTTTTTTTTTCTTATCAATAATGGGCTTGTACTTTACTTACTCAATCTTATATTATTATGTAGAATTTTAGTCTACTTATGAAAAAGTCACCGAAAACGATATTGACTGATCAAGATCCATGGATGACGGAAGCAATTGCCAAAGAGATGCCTTTTACAAAACATGCATTTTGCATATGGCATATTACCACAAAATTTAGTGGTTGGTTTACTTGATCTTCTGAGTGAGTATTCAAGTTGGTGTTGAATTTTACAACTTATACAAGTTAGACACAATCAAGAATTTGAGCAACAATGGCCATTAGTAATTTCAAAGTATAACATGACCGAGAATAAGCATGTAACGGGATTGTATCAAATCAAAGAATTTTGGGTGCCCGCTTATCTTCGTAATTTCTTTTTTGGTGGCATGACCACTTCCGGGAGATCCGAAAGCATAAACGCATACATTAAAAGATTTATTTCTTCACGAACTTGTTTGTCCGAGTTCATTAGACAAGTAAGTATATATATTAGTTGTTATTTACTACATCGCAAATACTACTTACCTTTTTAATTTTAACTTATTTATATATATGTATATTTTAGGTTGATCTTGCAATAGAAGATGTTGAGCAAAGACAATGCATGATACCATGTTGGAAAAATATAGAGGTTCATATTTGAGATCGCTCGCCATTAGAAGAACAAGGCCATTACTTTTGACTTCATTCGCTTTCAAAAATTTCAAAGAGGAGTTTGGAAAAGCAATTCAATATACAATTCAAGAAGAAAATTGCATCAATTTTATTGTTAAACATCATAAAGCGTCACGAGTGCATAAGGTGTTTTGGGATGGTAAGATAGCGAAGTGTAGTTGCAAAAATTTTGAATTTGTTGGAATACTTTGCTGTCACATTTTAAGTGTTTTTATCCATAAAGATTATTTTGAAGTACCTTCTACTTATTGGCTTTCACGGTGGAGACGAGATAAACTTCAACTTGATGAGACATCTCCCTCACCACAAGAAGGAAGTAGTGCGGATTTGACTTGTTCAAATGATACAATTGATTTGGTCGAATGTCCCCCAAAGTCAAAACCAAAAGGGCGGCCAAAGAAAATACGACCAAAAGGTGGAATTGAGTTGATAACACAAGTAAGGCATTGTGGGATTTGTAAGGGTGTTGGTCTTTCACAACATGCCCCGAAAGAGAGGATTTTGGTGATGGCAATATTGCTCCACAACGTGCCAAGAAGAAAAAGAAAATCGCTAAAGAAAATGAAGATTTAAATCCTATCTTTTGTATAAAATGTTAGTACTTGATGTTATTTGTCAATTATGTTTTATTACTTTTGAATGAACTTTTGTCAATTATATTGTATTATTTTGTCAATTATATTGTATATGTTATTGAAGATTTCTACCTTTCAAATTTGCAAATATATATGCATGAAAATAGTCACAAGGAAAAAAGAAAAAACAAATGAAGTTAAACTCTATCTATGTACATGGCAACTTTTATGGTTTATATGTGTAGCGAATAAAGTCAAACATTCAAAAAAAAAAAAAAATACGTACCTTGGTGGGAACAAAATATGAGAAGGAAATTTGCATTTAGTTAAAGAGGGAAATAAAAATTTTAACTAGAAGGATAATTTTGGTAAGGATAAAAGTTTTGGTGTTTCCTATAGAAATTTAAAGTGCAATTAATGTTTTTAACATGTGCCTAAGGGCACATGTTAGAAAATCCTTTTTTATATTTATTGTGCATTAAATATATAACTATTTTAAATATAGAAAGAACAGATTATTTAATGTGCATCAAACATTACACAATGAGTATTGTTTAGCAAATCCCATTTAATTTAACTTTAACCAAATATACAATTGTAAATTTTTTACAAACATAATGATTACACTTTCAAAAAGAATATAGAATAAGGGCCCGTTTGTTAAGTTGTAAAGATTTACTGTGAGCAATGGATTTAAAAATGAGTGGTTTGGGATTATTTTTTACTGTTTGTAAAGTGATGTTTGTTTGTTCTATAAACTTTTGCTTTATCACATGAAGACAAAAAGCTAAAAATTTTATCACAAAAATAATAGAGCAGATTTGGACAGTAGCGGACCTAGCCGGAAAACTAAGGTGGTTCTTTGATATAGTAAAGATAAAACAAATCAACGGGTGAATTAATCTCCCGGTAAATGTGTTAAGCCGGGTCGGGTCCAACTTAAAATAATTGCATTGATGTAACAAAGCAATTAACTTATGATTAAGTAATAGTTGACGTATTTAGAAATGTGTCTTGCTATTATAAGTTTAAATTTTAGTGATTATATCTTATACTACATATTTTTTTTGGTATACGATATTAAACGATCATTTGTAAAATTATTGTTAAAGACCTCAACATCTAGACTTAAACATGTAACAATATTCAAACTCAAATTGGAATTCATTATTTAGAATTACTTACATATAAATGCATCTAAAAAAAAAGTGGCTGGGCTTTTATAACATAATAATAAGCGATCTTCTTCTCTGTCATGGTATTTTTTCAAAACGTTTATTTAAAAATATCATATTAAAATGTTTATGCACTTTTCGCTTTTTGTAAAAGGTTATCTATACTACTTTATAATGCATTTAGGCTTTTTAAAATTAGAAGGCTTAAAAATTCAGATTTTTTTACTTGCTTATTATGGAAAGATATATTATAATGCATGTAAAAGTAAGATAAGGAGCTCCAATCATGAGATGACATGTGTCACTTTTTAACAAACTCCAAGCCTAACTCCTAACCACCAAAAATTAAGATAAGGAGCTCCAATTATAAAATGACATGTGTCACTTCTCAACTAAAAATTCATCTTTATTTTCAAATTAAAATATCTTTTTATCTACTTATTTATATTATAATCTAATTTCACCATATTTTCTAAAATTTTATGCTCTTTAATTCAACATACATTTTAATATACTAGTTGGATACCCGCGCACAGCGGCGGCGATAAATATACTTATATAATAAATATATTAAATGAATTGCTAACACAACTCTCCTCGCAATTCCCTATCCGCTTAGTGAATTCATTTCACAACACTCCAAATGTATATTTGTTAGTTGTATGCGTTTGTTTGGGTTTTCCATATTTTTCCCGTGACATCATTATTCTCGCATATAAAAAAACTTTCACAATCTCTTACCCGTCAAACACTTTCCCAAAAGTAAATGATTTTGAAAAATAAAGTTTGTATTGATTGAAATAAAGGTTAAAGTTATAAAAATTTGAATCATAAAAATATATCAAAATAGATGTTAAATTAAAGAGCATAAAATTTTAAAAAATATGGTGAAATTAGATTATAAAAAAATTAAACGAATTAAAAGATATTTAAATTTAAAAATAAAGGTGATTAGTTAGTTAAGAAGTGACATGTGTGACCCATTATTGAAGCTCCTTATTTTAGAGCTCCTCATTTTGTTATTTTTTAGTTAGAAGTACACATATCATTCGATGATTGGAGCTCCTTATCTTAATTTTTGTGGGCCACAACTTAAATCTTTATATAGTAGTATAGATTTTTATGAGTTTTAGTTTTATATATTTTAGTGGGTTTATTTTATTTTAATTGAAATTTTACAACTTTAACATTTATTTCATTTATTCCAATCAATATAATATTGATTCATCAAAATCATATACTTTTGGGAACCCAAACAAACACTTACAATTACACAGCATATCATTCGAAGTGTTGTGAAACGAATTCACTAAGCGGATAAGAAACACATATAACTATACTTATCGCATGCACCACCACCATCTCATCACATCACCACCTCAAAATATTTGTCACATTCTGAAATAGTCGTGGTCTGCATCACATGCGCATTCTTGCTTGCACTTCTACTACTCAAAAGTGGCTAAAGTAGAGGGGTAACATGATTGAATAAAAAAGCGGTAAAACGAAAATATAATACTTTGGTATCTTCTTTCTTTACCAAGAACATTGCATAGACCATTAAGACCTCCGGTACTGCAAGTGTTTATTTATTTTTATATTTTTAATTTTTTTTCCTATTAGATCTTTCTTTCTCTCTTCTTATCTGATACATAAGGTGGTTCCGGTCTAAATCTAAGGTAGGTACGCATTTGATAAGCACCACTAGGATCAATTAAGATCGATAATGGACGATCAAGAAGATAAGAATAGAAAGTCGAAAGCTTCAATGTATTATCAATGGAGGATAGTTTGTTGTGAATTCGTGAATTAAAGAGAGACAATGATTTATCAAACTTAGAAATGAGATACAAGTGTTGGGTATTTAAAATCATTTAGTAGGAAAGATGGTTGGAGTGTGTTGTTGTTAACAGCTTCACACGTGCCAGGCACATGTGGGTTGACCTTAACTTTGGCACCTATCAGCCTTTGGATTTGGATAAAGATGGAAGAATTAGCCATACTTTGTTTTTCAGGCTTCTAATTCACCCACTCTCGCTCGCTCAGGTTATCTTTTATTCCTGAAGCCGTTGCTTTTTTCCAGGCTTCTAATTTTCCCAAACCCACTCTCGCTCGATCAGATACTCTTATGGTTCATTTATTTATATATATAATTTTGAATTTTGATCTATTGTTAGGATACTACTACTACTACTAGTTAATTAGTTCGATAGACATACTACTACTCCAAAGCTCCTTTTGTCATCCGTTTAGTATGCTATTAGTTACACCCGCCCTCAATTTTGTTAACTAAACTTAATAATCAATATACCCTAATTATTAATTAAAATAATACTCATTTTGTCTAGGCTGGAATCTGTGGTGGACGATCGTTTTTTTTTATAGTAAGCGGTGTGACTTGTAAGTTGTAACTACTTTTGGGCGATCAAATACGGAGTCAAACTTGATTTACTCTTTATAAGTCAACACTTGTGTCATTGGGTCGTTTTTGACTGTGTGGTTATACTTATCATATTCGAGTGTCTAAGTTTAAAGAGTTGTACTTCTACTTCTAGCCCGGGTTTTCAACCATGAGCTCTTTTAGAAGCCTATTAATAATGTCTCATCATGAGTTTAACTCACTTGAATGTTACTTGGGGGGCCAACTTGTTGCTTTGTCTGTAAGGGTTACACGCATTTGGCTCTTATAGTTCCGTGTATTGAGTTATTTGAAATTTTTAGATGTAAAGTGAGTTTCATCATTTTCACGTTGGTCAAGATTTCCACTTTTGCATATAGCAAACCGAAATGAAATGATGAATATTCGCTGTCCCATGAAATGATATCTTATATAATGACAGCATCTGTGACTTTTTTAAAACATACCCAATTTTATCCCAAACCATTTTTATAAGAATTTGTGAAATTTTGCAATGTTAGTAAAATAATTGAAGTGGAAACCACACAATTATTAAAGATGGCGATATGACAGTGAAAAGCATAATTAATCTTCGTCTTTTATACATACAAAAGGCAAAGTGGTTGATTGCTTATGGACCGACAAATGTAAATGCAATACTGCTCTTGGTATGTGTTGGATGAGACTATTAATAGTTTTGATATAATTGTTGAACTTGATCCCTGTATGAAAACGAGGAGGCATGATGGGGAGACAATGCCTTGATAATGATTACTGGTCCAATGTTATTTCTGATTTTGTAAGTGAAAGCAATATAAAGGTCTTTAGAACTTACAATTTGGTCCAAACCGTGTGATAGTTCCTTAAAGTAATCCTTCAGTAACAAGTGATAATGATACCAAACTAAAGAGTTTTGCAATTGTTAATGCTCTCTAGTCTCTACCCATGAACAGTTGAGCCAGGTGCGATCTCACTTTTGAGATTGAGCTAGACATCAAAACTATTTGTCGGCAAGCGTGCATATAGCTGGATATGTAAATGTCATGCACAACATTCTGTTTAATTACATTTTTTTAATAATTATTTTGATATCTCATTTCCGTGAGCATGTATTTTAACATGTTTAGGTCAATGAACAAAAGTATTTTTGTGCAGCCCACTTTTTGCGTCATGTAAGAAGGTTTAACAGGGTTGGCTGCTCTCCTATAATATTATGAATAACAAATGTATTAAATATGATTACTAGTTCGATGAAATGATTTTGGGAGGTTGTAAGATGTGAATATGCTCGAGCCACTTTTGACCTGTTTGACCCATTCGGCTTGGAAATAATGCAACCTTAGTCAACCTATGTTAGATAGACGAGTCGAAACTGTTGCATCTAGACTGTATATACAAAATTACTGTGTTAGTTAGAAGTGAATAGTCTCATTCTTCTTGTATGTCTTTGATCTCTGATTGAATACTATCTATGTTTACAATTACAATCCTAAGAAGATTATAGGAATATACTTTGACAAAAATGAACAGTTTAACCATGCATCTGGGTCATGTTTCTTATGATAATATATTATTATATTTGATTGCAGATATGGCAGCATGCTGATCAGAACCGCACTGGCTTCCTTGGCCGTCAGGAATTCTATAACGCTCTTAAGCTTGTAACTGTTGCACAAAGTAAAAGAGAACTAACACCAGATATAGTAAAGGCGGCATTAGATGGACCTGCTTCATCTAAAATCCCTGCTCCACAGATTAATCTTGCAGCTCTACCTCCAGCTCAACCAAATCCAATGGCACCACGTTCTCCCACACAACAGCCTGGGAATATCAATTCAATGGCCCCACGTCCTCCTACACAACAGCCCGGGTTGTTAATCCAATGCAAACTCAAAATTTCGCATAAGATCACAGGGCCCTCCTAATTCAGTGGTGGCTCCTCCTTCAGTTGCTCCACCTTCTGCACAGTATTTTGCACCTCAAGGAAATCAGTCAATGAGGCCGCCACCTCAGAGCGGTCCTCTTCCATCACAGGGTGTTGTTGGTCCCAGTTTTCCGGCAGGTGGTGGTCTGGCCGGTCCTGGTCTATCAAACTCTAATGTCTCAGGTGATTGGCTTGGGGGCAGAGGTGTTGGGGCTACTGTACCGAAACCCCAAGAGCCACTATCATCCTCATCTTTCACAGCTCCTAGACCATCTTTTGGAGGAAATGCAATTACTTCTGCCCCAATGTTTGGCGGTGATTTGTTTTCTGCTTCCCAATCTATATCCAAACCGTCATCATCCTCAATGCCAATACAAACTGCAAGCATTCCACCTGTTTCTTCTGCAATTGCTCCTGTAACTTCTGAGCCCCAGATTTCAGCCAAGATAGACCCACTTGGTGCATTGAATGCTTTACAAGGCAACCCACAGGTGCTCCAGTACAGTCAGCGGGCCATCTCTACCAAGACCAAATCAACAGGCCCCGACTCAAAATGCTCCAGTACAGTCAGGTGGGCCATCGTTACCTCAGTGGCCAAAAATGACGCGGGCTGGTGTTAACAAGTATATGAAAGTGTTCATGGAAGTCGACTCTGACAGAGATGGGAAAATCACTGGTGATCAGGCTCGCAGCTTATTTTTAAGTTGGAGACTACCAAGAGGTGAATGATTTACTCGATTTCCTATAAAAACAACAAGCCGTAATGTTGTTATTGTTGTTCGACAGAAATTCTGAAACAGGTGTGGGACTTGTCTGATCAAGATAATGACAGCATGCTTTCCCTGAGGGAGTTCTGTATCGCTCTCTATCTGATGGAGCGGTACAGAGAAGGCCAGAATCTTCCACCAACACTTCCTAGTAATGTCTTGCTTGATGAAGCTCTGCTGTCTCTCACGGGCCCACCCAATCCTTCTTATAGACCTGCTGCTGGTTGGGGAGCTAATCCTGGTATACCTCTATACATCATGTAGACATATATTTAGAGTTGCAAAATGGGGGGTCGAGTGGTTTGAGACGCGTCAAAACGGGTTGTGCTGAAACATGTTAGTTTTAGTAAGGGTCGAAACACGTCTGGCTGAGGCGTCGTTTTATTATTACTGTTATTTATAAATGGCGTAAACACATGAAAATGTTAATTCAAATACTTTTGTTACTGATACTGCTACTTTCCAAAATGGGCAGTTCAAATCATTTTATTAATACACTTACTCGTGAAAGGAGCAGAAAAATCCCTCAGATAGTTGAGAAATTAAAATCGTTTTGAATATTATCGAACCATTTGTCTTCAGGTTCTGCACCCAGCAGCCAGGGATGCTGGCGCCCAACAAATAAAAAAAGTAAAGTAACGCCCAATGCCGTCTTCCACGGGTTATGGGTACCCAATACCGTTTCCGGTGTATGGGGAGGTTAAGATGTAGACAGCCTTACCCCTACCTAAGGTAGAGAGGCTGCTTCAGTTCTACCAAAGGTAGAAAGGACCTCCGCCTTTGTAGGAGTGAGGATCGAACCCCGACCTCTCGGTTGAGAGGCAAGGGTTTTCAATGATCCAACCCTACTTGTTGCATGCTAATATGAGGCCTCCATGACTGGTGCCCAACCAATGCAATATAATCAGCCGAAAGGACCGATGCCCCACGTGGATAACTCTCATGCACATCAGCTCAGTAATGGTGATCAAAATACTTCTCGCTCAGTTGCACTAGAAAACCCAAGCAGAAAAAGTGGTAAAGTTCATTTGTTCCTGATAGATTTGGAATTTAATTACGCATATACTGTCAATTTAAGCCTTGAACTTCTGAATTATTATGAAGTATGAATAGAAGATGCTTTATCTGCGTTATAACAGCCTAACATGCGTCTTATTTTGGATATAAATCAGTTAATTTAGTTGAACCATTCTGTTAAAGATTTTATCCATGCGACTTTTTTTATTTTCTTTAGAATGCGCTCACTGTCGTTGGTTTCCATTGGTGTTAAAAGGTTGAAGATAAGAAGGAAATTCTGGATTCTAGAGAAAAGATGGCCTTCTACAGGAACAAAATGCAAGATCTCGTGAGTAGCCCATAAATTTACTGCGTTATACACTATATATGGGAAGACATGTGTATTCACCTCCTTTCTTCACCAGGTTTTATACAAAAGCAGATGTGATAACCGCCATAATGAGATTACAGAACGAGCAATAGCTGATAAACGTGAGGTATATTGGCGATTTGAAAAAATGTCTTCTTTCTATCTTTTGATTTGGGGTTTTTCGTGGTCCTTGAGATTTGTCATTATCTAATTCCAGGCAGAGATGCTTGCTAAGAAATATGAAGAGAAGTACAAACAGGTGGCAGAAGTGGCCTCTAAGTTAACTATTGAGGAGGCATCTTTCCGTGATATTCAGGTAAAATCCTCCTTTATATTCTCACACAAAATAAATTATATTTGCACCTAGAAAAACGATAAAAAACTATACAACTTGACAATAAAATGGTTTCAGTTGCTCTGACTTCATCTATTGTGGGCTGATAACTCTGACCATTCTTAGCGATTGCTAATGCCCCTTCCATAGTTCACCAACATTTTTATTTACCATGCTGTGGGTGTTGTCCCTTTTCGTCTTATGTCAAAAAAATGGGACCAAACTCACGAGCACATTGCTACAAGTCTATAATTCTCATGCCATAAAAGAAGTAATGAACGGAAAATGCTGGGAATTATGGGTGGCACATGGATGGGCTAGGTAATGGGTTTGGATTGTGTTGGGGTTGACGTGTTGACAAATTTGTTCTTTTTATTTTATTAAAGATAAATTTATTTAAGTTTGTTACAATGCCTATTAATTTTGTTTTAACAAGTCAATTTAGTATGTTGTTACAATGCCTATTAATTGCTCCCTCTACTTTAAAATTGCTAAATGGCCTTTGAATACATTCCCATTTTTTGCTAATTGAATTAAATTTTCTGTTGACTTATAGGAAAGGAAGATGGAGTTGAATCAGGCACTTGTGAAAATGGATCAGGGTGGCAGCGCTGATGGTATCCTTCAAGTAAGTTCAATTACTTCCATATGATCCCGGGTAATGGGGATTTTAGTAAGTTTTAAGGAAGGCTTGAGAGACCCATCATTTTTTTCACCTTTTGTTTTAATCAAATAAATATAAAATAATAAATCATTAAACATATATTCGGCTGACCCAGGTTCGTGCTGATCGTATCCAATCCGATCTCGAGGAACTCTTGAAGGCTTTAATTGAGCGTTGCAAAAACATGGAATTGATGTCAAGTCAACTGCAGTTATTGAGCTTCCAAAGGGTATCATCTTTCATCTCATGCGATCAGGAATACTCCATTAGCAATAATGTCACTGTATCTGTATAATATTATAATAAAATGGAGCTCACCTATTTTATTTGTCAAGGTTGGCAACCTGGAGTTCCAGAGATATCTGCAGTGTGGGATGAGGATTGGGATAAATTCAAGACGAAGGTATGACGCTTATTATTTTATAGTAACTATTTATCAGAGAAAGAGCAATGTCAGCTCATTTTGTTAAAAGATATCAGCGTTGGTGGGTCAATCCGACCCGTGTTCCACACAAAGTATCCTTTTGACCCAAACAATCTATTTTATTAGTTAATTAATATATTTTGCTACCTCTACTATATGTTCTCACATTATTCTCTTCAACCACATTTGCACTTTGCGCTAAACTAGTTTGTAATGACAGGTTTCTCATTTGATGCTACGGTGCCTGCAAATGCCAAATCAACATCTCAGGCAGAAAACTCGGCTCCGATGGACGATGTTTCCGAGGATTCATATTCAAATGCTGACAGGAAGTCAGAGAAGCCTTTCGAGACTGAATCAGCATATGCACATAGCGAAGATGAGTCGGATAAAAGTCCAGCTGGTAGTCCCACGGCGCAAAAAATATTTGAAAGTCCAACCAAGGAGGATTCATTTAACCATTTCGGAAAGAGCTTTGATGCCGACACAGAAAGGTACCAATTGGATTCAGTTTATGGTCTGATCTTTCATTGTCTAAATACAACCAAACGTGTACCTATACCTTGTTTGCTGGAAAGATCTAAACATGCACTAATCTATTGTTCTTGTTTATTGAGTTCGATCTTCTTCTATTAGGGGTTTTGATGACCAAGGATGGGGTACTTTTGACAACAATGATGATGTAGATTCGGTGTGGGGATTCAGTAGTGACACAGCTAAGGTAAGTTCATATCTTTTTTTTTTTCAGTTATATATCATTGCATTCAATGGATAGTGTGTATAAGGTTATAGAAGGGTATTACAACGTAAGGTGGAAAGATGCTACATATGTGCTACTAAATGAAAAGATAAATAAACGCTTTAGAGTGAAAATTAATACAGTACATCTCAACTTACTGCTCTAGAGTGGGCCTGGAAACTGAACCAATCTAAAACTCGTTTTGTATCAGTTGCGAACCGTTTTGGTATTGTATGTCATAATTTGAAAAATATAAACCTAGAACAAAGCTGTTTGGAGTTTAAAAGAAAATAGGAAACCTATCTCTATTATGAATGATACCTATGCCCTTGCAAATAACTTCATTTATACAGGATGCCGAACATGAGAAGCATGGAGAGAGTTATTTCTTCGACTCCAGTAGCTTCACTGCAAGTCCAAGGAAAAGTGATTCCCCGCAAGGCAGTTATAGTTTCTTCCAGAAAAAGAGTCCATTTGGGTTTGATGATTCAGTTCCTGGCTCACCAGCTTCTCGAGCTGGCACCTCACCACGATACAGTGGGGGAGGAGCAGAGAATTCTTTCTTTGATAATTTCTCGAGATACGATTCCTTCAGTGCCACTGACCGAGGTTCTCCAAAACAAGAAACCTTCTCGAGATTTGATTCCATGAGCAGCTCCACACAGGATAATAACTTCTCAAGATTCGACTCAATGAGCAGCACGACACAAGATCGTAGTTTCGCAAGGTTTGATTCAATGAGTAGCAATGCGGGTTTTGACCATGGTCATACATACTCATTTGATGACTCAGATCCCTTTGGGTCAAGCGGACCGTTTAAGGTGTCGTCAGAAAGTCAAATGGGGAAAAATGAAACTGATAAATTGGCTTTTTAGTTTGGAGTTTGGCGGTGTTATTATACTGTGAAGAGGGTTTTGTATTTATGAAGGATGGGTATGGGGATTACCATGTATTTTTTTTCTTCTACTGGCTTGATAGTTTGTGTTTGTATCACTTGCTTGTCTTTGATACCATTGCATGGAAACTTTACGATATTTCTTTGGTATAATCTTGACTAGAAATTATACTATTTTATTGCGATTACTATAATATCCGGTTTTAATTGTTAGATGCTTATTGTGAAAATAATCGCTAATGTTTAAACATTAGGCGTGGTCAAAGTTGATGCTCATTGTGTGGTACTTCTAACTATGGATTGGCTTGTCTTAGAAAATTATCACGAGTATTTTGTGCGTCGTTGCACTTGTTACGAATAGGGATGATGGTGTTGATGCCATGAATTATAAGCAAATCACGCGATCGCACACATACATTTGCGCATCTCAAGTGCTTCCATTACGTTTTCACCTTGTTCCTGGTGACGAAATTTTTATTTATGTACTAGACCTGTAATATAGATTAATGCCTTTTTGTGATGAAAGTGGCATTGCAGTTCTCCATGGTTTTGGAGCACAATTGGTATTATCCAAGTTACAAATCCATGGTTTTGGAGTGCATATGGGAAGAAATAGATGTAACTTTGCAAATCGATTAAAGAATCAAGATGTAACTTTGCAAATCGATTAAAGAATCAAGTCGATTGTTAAGCGAGAGAATAGTCTTATTTTCAAAAGACAAACCTGCAGCAAGGTTTATTATCTTACACAACACGTTTCAAGTTCAAAACACCACAATCTATTCTTAATCAATCGGAAATCCAAACAATCTACAAACAAGCTTGATAATTTGCCGTAATAATAATAAATGATTTCTACTCGTATACATTTCATCAAACATGTACACAAAAGCTCTTTATTTTCTAAATAGAAGACATCGATTAATAGAAAGTTATTATATGTATGGACATGTGGTCCTTAACATTGGTCCGGTGTCTGTGTTTTTTAGATTTCAAATATTGGTTTCTCCGACCTTACTATCAGAAGTGACATTAAAATAGATTTATTTTTGCTTTTAAGTGGTAACCAAAAAATAGGTTGTGTATTTCATCAAACACCTGATGGGCGTCTACTAGAGAAAAAGTAAAAATTACAATTAATAAATCAAACATGTAAAAATTACAACCTAGTATTAGGAAAATATAGTTTGACATATAAACAAACGCCTTTGTTACCTGACTACCACGACCAGTTAATATATCCTAGACCCCAAGACAAGTACATGGCCCCACCATGTTGTGACGGAGTTGGGAGGTCTTGGAACATACTCAAGTTTTTTGTGACGTCTTGCTGTAAATCTCCATCACAAATTATTCTTACACCAATCTCCTTCACCTCAACATCTTCATTATCCTCTTCGAAACAAAATGTTACAAAATTCTTTGCTTCCTTCCATTCCCTTGTATCCCTCGTATAATGCAACCATATCATATATGAATCTTGGATTCCTATCACCTCTTTCTCAAAATAATCCTTAATTACAGCTGGAATGTAACTGCGTGGATTCATCAGAGAAGCTCCATCAAAGATCTTTACATGGTATCGATTCAATTTTTGAGGCTTCTTGCACTTGAAAACAACACAAGATCCAAATCCCCTAAACTTATCATAACACCAATCTGATGGTAATTCAACCTTTACATGATTTTCCCCTGAACTTCTATTTGTAAACCACTCTGGAATAATATTGCTATTCCCATGATATCCTATATCTAATTCAGAACAGCCACCGCCTTGCAAGAAGAATTCACATCTTTTAGTCTGGATACCCAAATACCCAAGGAAACCAGAAAGCTGGTGAATAAAGCCTTGGGAAGTTATAGATGAGTCAAGACACTGAGTCTTCGATAGAGACCCCTCGCTATCAATTGTAACATTCTTAAAAAGCTTTGGACAATTTCTGAAATAATTGAGCCTAAATGAGCCTTTAGATGATCCCGACAATTCTCTTAAGGAGGTGCCATCAGATGCATTAATTTTCCATACGCTAGGTGGAAGTTCGGCCAACACTTTCATCTTCTTGCAACCATCAAAATAAAGATATTTTAGATGAGAAAGTTGACTCAAACTTCGAGGCAAGCTAGTAAAATTGTTCCCTTCTAAGTGTAGATACTCTAGACATGATAAGCCTCGAATGCTCTCAGGCACTTGTTCTAAATTGCAGTAGCTTAAATTCAAAGACTTTAACATATGTAAACCTACCAAAGAAGACCATACTAATCTTTGGGGATGTTGTTGTTTACTTACTAAACCAAAAGGAGCAGTGATTGAAGTCCACCATCGTGGTTGAATCCTCCCTTGGCCACCGAATGACAATGATTCAAGGTTTATTAGAGAGGATACAAAAGAAGGAAGTTCAGTTATGGCAGTTCTGTCAATATGAAGTTCTGTTAAGGTCTTGATCCGACCCATTGCTTCAGGGAGTTGGTCGACTTTTAGGCACCCCGTTATATTTAAAACTTGAAGAGCATCCATTTCCACTCTACTTGGAAAATTCTGAAGCCGTTCGCAGTCTCTTAGATTTAACACAACAAGCCTCTTGAGTATTCCAATTGAGGGATGAACGCTAACCAAATTCACACAACCTTCGAGACTTAGCTCTTCGAGATTTGTAATCTCTGAGAAGTTAGGGGTGGTTGTTAAGTTACAACAGTACCTTAGCTTCATTACTTTCAACCTTGTAAAGCACTGACATCGATAGAAAAAAAAGAAAAAGTTAAGTTCTCGGATCATTAGGTATCAAATAGGAAAACATGTGTGTACAAGGAAATACCTTTGGTGTTGTCCAAAAGTTTTTTATGTTGCTGTAAGACAGATCAATGGCGACAATGTTTTCTGGATAGAAATTTGAAGGTAAGTACTTGAAAGGGCATCCATGCCAATAAAACAAGCTTAGCTCATTGGACAAATAATGCAAACTTCCTGAGAAGATCACATTGTGGCCCTTCAATTCAAGTTTCTGCTCATATACTTTTTCCTCTTGATAGATTTTCAGGATCCGCAACTTTTCATATGTGCAAAATCATTAGCATCTATGTGAACCTTTTGACTAAATTTCTCTAATGAAAGGACTAGAACTTCAACTGCTTCAGTTATTGGCACCTGGAAAAGCAAGAGCATGTAGCTTCATAAGGATATTTTGCTAATACTTTTATGTAGAGAAAAAAGAATCATATACCACTACTTACCTTCTTTTCACTCAATGCATTGTAAACTTGAGATGAATTCCACAATCTCCTCTGTTTCCCAGTCATGATAGATTCTTCATGAATGATTTCCCTTGCCATTGCTTTAATCAAATCATGCATTTGAATTGAATTATTGCTAGATATCGTGATTAATGACTTATCAACTAGAACTCTCATGTTTGTATCTGCAAAAAAGTTACACCCATCTAGTATGCTTGCTACAAAATCACTGTTTTCTCCAACGAATGAACATGCGATATCAAGTAAGATATTTTGTTGTTGAAGGTTTAGCCCATCATAACTTAAGCGGAGAACTCGATGTATTTCTTCATTAGGATGTTTTTTAAGCCTTTCCAGTTCACTAACCCACTGACCCACAGTTTTACCGTACAAAAAACAACCCAAAACTATGACAGCCAGAGGGTGACCTTGCACATAGCTCACAGCTTTCTCAGCAAGTTCTTGAAAGCCTATAGAAGGATGTTTTTCCTCAAAGGCATGGAAACTGAAGAGCTTAAGAGATTCATCCTCCTTCAGGAAGTACATGTCATGGATTTCATCCACTCTATGAGATCTTAGCAACTGTTTATCTTTACCTGTGAAAATAATTAAACTTCCTGGGCAAAACCAGCTAGCTGAACCCGCTAGTGCCTTTAACTGATCCCGATGATCCACATCATCCAAAACAAGCAGGATCGCTTACATGCCATCCTTTTCTTAATGACCATAGAACCTTCACCAACACATTTTATCTTCAGATCTTCTGTTTTCAGGATCGTATTAATCAAATGCATTTGAACTTGAATTATGCCTTGTCGTTTTGTGACTTCTTTGACGTCTTCACAAAAGCAACTTCCTTCAAAGTGGACATAGATCATGTTGTAAATTGCTTTGGCAAGGGTCGTCTTTCCTATTCCACTTATACCACATATTCCAATCATGTTAACCTTATCCGACTGAACAAAGCGTGACAAGTTTAGTTTCTCGAAATGGAAATCGATGCCAACAAGGTTCTCACCAACATCTAAGGGTCCGTCACATAATGTTTTGAGGATTTCTCTGGAAATGGAATCGATGAACTTGGACTCAAACCTGTTTACCACAAAGACACAATAAGTAATAGAAAATGCATAGTGTTATGCTTTAGTAGAGCTACAAGCCTACAAGATAATTATACAAAAACAAGAAATTTACCCATTTGTCATGTCCTGGAGATCCCATCCAGATAAGTTAGCCGCCATGGATAATGCTTCTCTCCATTTATCCACCTCTAATTTATTTGAATCTTCGTGGTTAATGAATGCTTCTTCATAACTCCTTTTTTGCTTCCTCACTACATCAGGCTTGGCATCGTAAAAGATAATCCGAACCTCATGTTTTGGATTCTCAATCTTCTTGCAGTCAAGTATTTTGACAAGTTCCCTCAGACACCATGTTGAAGAAGCATAATTTTTGGAGAAGATAACAATCAAAAACCTCGATTCTTCAATGGCTTTGTACAGATGAGGAGATATCTCTTCTCCTTTAGGCAATTCTCTATCATCTCTAAAAGCATAAATTCCTTTTTGCTTGAAATCATTGAATAGATGATCCATGAAACTTTTACGGATATCTTCACCTCTAAAACTAACAAAGACATCATATCTCCATTGATGGGGATTGGAAGGCGCACCCATGAATAATGATATGTAAGCAGCTGGATTTCCATGTGAAAGATTAGCTTAACGTAATGTAACATTTACACGTAAGACACAGACACACCTGCTGCTGATAACAGTTCATTTACAGAGTACTTTTTAATGATTCACTTGGTTACTAGCTTAATTAAAACATACTTCAACTATGTCATATAGTCGTTGAATAGATGAACTATTATCCCACTTATTCAACTTTTCATTTAAAATTTTAATCCCCGAACATAGAAAGAGTTATGAATTACATCATATATGAGTTTCCGATTCCGGTTTAACCGGTTTTGGAGAGCAAACTAATTACACAATATATGCATGTTGACTTTCCAAAATTATCCATAAGACCATAACTATAATCAAGTTTATCTGAGTGCATGTTTTAAAATTGATGATTGTAAGATACTCTTTATCATTATTTTTCCGAAGTGCTTAATTAGTATTTATTTTCCTTTCATTTGATTTGGTTTTTCATGATCATGATCTTAGTACACAATAATTTATTCTTTCTAAATGATAAGTATACAACAAAATATGCTAAGATAGATGATGACTTACTGATTTTAATGGATTAAGAAGCAGAAATGCGATCAATAATGGAAGCTCATGTTAGAATTCTACTCAAAAACAACAATTTAAATAATTCAAATGGGGTGAACTTAATTCAACTTTATACCCAACAGTTACACTTCCAGTCCCCATGGTATTGATAAATGCAAGTTCCTCTTAAATGTTTTTGAAGAGCAAAGTATAAGCACAACTTCCCAACTCTTATAAATTACATCCTGATGTTTTAATTTATAGAAATGAACAATAAGGGTGTTTGGTTTTCTAAAAAATGATAAAATGATCGGTTTTAATGAATTTAACAGGTTTATTGAACTTTAGTGTTGCAATGGGTTACAAGTGTAGGCTTTTTTTTCTTTGTTGACAAAGCTAAAGACCAACATTTTAATTTGTGAGGACTAAGAAGTATATGTTTTGGACATAACACAAGGACTAAACCTGTACACTACCATGATATAAAAAATGTCTTTATGAGTCTTATAAAAACAATGAAATACTCCCTACTTTATGATGGCAACTAATACTCTTAATATATTTGTAAATTGGACGCAGTGGCGGAGCCAGAAAATATGATCAAGGGGGGCATCAAGCAAAAAAAATGTGGTTAATTTTTTTGTGACAACAACTATGTCGTATCTTTAGCCTAATTTGTAATAAATCGGGTCGGGTTTAATATAAAGCAACAAAAAATCTCTACTACGATGCAATTAATACTAATTACTTTAAGGGTTTATATAATAATATTTGATTAGTGATTTCTAACTAATTTATCTTGAAATAGGTGTATAATACATTTATGGGGCATGTACATACTTCCTCATATTTCAACCAATATTTACATATTTTTCTAAATCTTGCTTTAAGAGCATTGTACATCATGCATTAAAAACTTGTGTTTGGGAAAATATGTAAATATTGGTTGGGATATATTAAAAACTTGTGTTTAGGGAAATATGTAAATATTGGTTGGGATATGGGGATGTATGATATTCAATATGTAAAGAGTAGTAAGCGTTAATTATAAGAAAATCGTTTATAGTTTGATGAATAACTAAAGTAAAGGGTAAATGATTATCAGTGATTATCACATTATTATTATCTTATCGTCTCAATTATAGTCCCCTGATTTTTGATCTTTCTTTTGTAACTTTGACTTAAATATGTTTGTTTGTGTTATACAATAGTTGATGAAAAATATACTAATGAAAATATATTTAAAACACAATCCATATATATAATTTCGTCAAGATTATATAAAACAAACAAAATATTTAGAGTCAAAGTTGTAAAAAAAATAAAAATCAATAGTGACTATAATTTGTGACGGATGATATATAACTAAAAGCGGGGATTCGATGTGGACACGACACGTGTCACAAGATTTATTGGTAAATTAGTACTATAAATATAAAAACTATTTGAGAAAGCATTAAAATACCTACGTCTATTAACAAAATCATGCTGTAATTCTTATTGGTATCAAAAACACACTCCGTATAACTTTATCAAACCATCTGAACAAAAAAGTAAAAAACAAAATCGATGCGCACGTGTATAAAGATAAACGAATATTACATGATGGTAAATATACGCCAACTAAGTTCAAAAAAAAATATACGCCAACTAACCCTGGCACACTTTCCCACTTCCCCATTAAAACCCTTCTTCCTCATTAAATGTCCTTTCTCCATTTTTTCCGATAAAAAAGAACTTCAAAAACTACCGGAGAATAGATTCTTGCATTAGAGGACACTTAAATCCTTGGCAAGGTGAGAGCGACGAGGGCAATCTGATTTTGTGAGTGAGGGCACTGGACTTTTTTCCCACCAAATTGACTCTTTTTCCTATATATTTTGTGTATCCGCAAAAACTTGGTTGGTGGCGTCGCCCCCCGCTACTATCAAGGTGGCTCCGCCCCTGATTGGACGTACATGATGGTGTCTTTATTATCTAATCAATATTAGTAATATTTAATACGCGTTCAAATTTAAGTTTACATTCTAGGAAGCTTCCTTCTAATTACTTCAATCAATAAAAGTTTCAATCAATTTACGTAGTACAAAAACAAAAATACAAAATAATCAATATGCTCATTGGTCGGATGGATGGGCCTTATAAGGATTGTTTTATTGGTACCCTTGGTCACCTTTTATTGTACTTTCTATATATCCTCCACTCTCTCTAGTTAAGTTTAAAGACATAAACTTCGAATTAAAACAAAACTGAAAAGCTGTTTAGATAACTTGAATTGTATTTTTTTTGGCGATGAAGGATGTTAACTCTTATAAACATCTTGATGTTTTAATTTATATAAATGAACAATAAGGGTGTTTGGTTTTAAAAAATGGATAAGAATGATCGGTTTAAATAAACTTAACAGCTTTACTTGACTATAGTGTTGCAATGGGCTACAAGTGTAGGCTTTTTTTCTTTGTTGACAAAGTTAAAAGACCAACAAATTTTTTATTTGTGAGAATTAAAAAGTATATGTGAAATTTTGGACAAGGGTTGTACACTATCATGATATAAATATAAACACGTCTTTACAAGTCTTGCAAAAACAATTAAATAATTTATGATGGCCGGCAACTAATACTCTTAATATATGTGTAAATTGGACGCGCATGATCATGTCTTTATTATGTGATCATATTAATATTAATATGCGCTCAAAATGAAGCGTACCTGCTAGGAAGCTTCCTTCTAATTACTTAATCAATAAAAGTTTCAATCTTAGCTTGTAATTTTGACCTTAAAGCGAACATTTTGCATATTAAATAATCAATATGCTTAGTGGTTTGGTTGATGGGCTTAAAACTAAATTAAAATAGTAAATTTAAAAATTGTTGTGGTTGTTTGTTCCAATCGCGCCACAGATCCCTTAAATTGTGTGACATTTTGAAACCAGTGAAATAACTCGCGCAATAGGCACATAATGTGTGCTATAACGCACATATTTTTAGACTCATCTAACAAAAATCAATAATTTGGGAAGGAAGTAGTATCAGAGTAATGAACTTTTCACTCACATTTATTAATAACAATATGAGAGTATTTGCAAAAGTTCTAACATAAATTTGTTTGAGGAATCGAAATGAAACTTAAGATTTGAAGACTCATCTAACATTAAAAGAAAAAACATAAAAAAAAACCACGGTTATATGCAATGTACTAAATATTAAATTAAAGAATGTATTAGAAGTAAATATTTTAGGATGCGTTTGTTTTGTTAATAGGTTTGAATTAGTATTAGGATTTTATTTATGTCTGAAAAAAAAAATTATGAAAGAGAAATATTTTTAGTGGATTCAAAGTTGTTTGTTTTGTATACGAGGATAGGGAAAATATCCGATGAGAAGAATAACAAGGAATTATAGCTACACATTTTAAATAAGAATGCGAAATTTAGGAGGAAATGCATATATTTTTATAGGTGCATCTGAAATGTGTGGTTGTGGTTTCTTATCACCTTTTTTATTTGTTTTTTTCTTCCCATTTAACCCTAACTCTATGAGCATAAGAATGGTCATTATGTTTTATGATCATTTTCATATAAAATAAAAGAGGTATAATGTATAGTAATGCTCACTTTCAGAAAACAATGTTATTATATGAAGACACCCATAGAATCTGCATATGTTAATACAATTTCCCACAAAAGGGGTACATAAATTCTCAAGAAAGTCATATAGTCTGAGAGGTTTTGTAGAACCCATTGCAAGGGTTATCAAATAATCTCATCCCATACACACACATAAAACAAATAGTATTTCTATGATTGCATTCTTCAAATCCAAAAGGAAGTTCCAGTTGAGTTTGAAAGAGTAAAGGTAAGTGGTTGGTTGACTCCAAGTCAATTTTAGTTTCACTTATAGTCACTCACTTTTAAGATAATAGAAAATTGAGCAATCATTTGTCACGTGTTCTTGTCAACTAAATTATTTCATATGGTAATATATTTGGTCAACTTAGATCGGGGTGCACTAGCGACTGCGATCATAACCATCAACTTAGCGTCACATTAACTTTTCATCACTACCAAAACATACTACACTTAAACACAAATACACCCCACAGTATACTTAAGAGCATTGTTATATCCTCCTACATCTTTTGTCTACTTATCCTCCTACCCATATAAAAATCTCACATGTGTATTCCACTCATTATCTCCCCTCATCTAAACCATCAATTTTTTTTCACTTATCAGGATCTTGTAAGTAGGAGGATTAGTAAGAATGTGAAGTAGGAATAAATGTCATTTCTCTAGACTCAACCTCCCAAAAATAAGAATTGTTTCCTTTCTTTATACAACTTAGTCGCCCGAACAACCAAGGTCTCACAAAAGCTCATGACCAACGCATCCAAGAGGGGGTGAAGTTTTTAGGGACATCGCTTCCATGGGGTGCCCCGAGGCATAAGACGTATGGATTGTCTTCTATTACATGCAGCTTGACAGAAAAATAAAATATTCATTTATGTTCGTTATTACTTACCTTTTTTTTTTTTTTTTTTTTTTTTTTTTCTTTTAATATTTAGAGAAAGATTTAAAAATTATTTTCCAAAAGTAATGCTATTTTATTTTATTTTATTATTATTATTATTATTTTTAATACGCAATTTCTTTCATAAGACAACATGTCAACTTTAAAGTGGTACCCACTTGGATGAATTTATCCACCCTTCAAAATAAAATAGAAAATCAACCACAAAGGTTAAAGTTGTCAAAGTTACATATAACTAGATATTTTGACTTCATGCAGGGTTTACACATAGATAGGTTACCCAACTTTTCAACTTTATTCGTCTAAGTTACTAAACATTTTTTTTGTTGTGTAAACGAGGTATTGGACTACACGGGGTTTACATTCAGGTTACTAATTTAAAAACGCGACATTTAAGTTACTTAACTTATCTAAAGAATGCATTCGGGTTACTTTGATTACACTGAAAATATAGAGGTTGAATGCTTCCTTAAAGTTTAGTAAACTAAATGAACAAAATGAAAGTTTGATAACTTAGACGAAAAAAGTTGAAAATTTTGGTAACCTATCTGTCTATAAACCCAATGAAATTGCACCAATGCAATTGTCATGTGAGACTAGACTACACTCAAAACTAAAGCTCCACTCAATGCTCTGTATCATACATTATGAGAAAAATTTGCTTATCTTTTGGGAAAAAAGGTACTTACAAGTAATCTCTTATTTTAGCTCACGTTAAGTCTCCATCTACGGCTAATTTTGCCAAATATACAATAGCCTTCCTATTTTTTTTTATTACTAGCTTTTTTTATGACATAAACACTTTTATTAACGGTAAACACACGACTTAATAAAATAGCACATGTCTGACTAGCTATAGGTTATATCTTTTCATATTGATCTCGTGTCGTGTTTAATGTCGAGTCAAGAATTGCCAACCTTTTTTGGTTGGAGATCCTCGCAATATCTTATTATAAATAAACTAGATAAAATTGTAAATGAAATCTCTAATCACAAACTCATGAATAAAGATGCAACACAAGACTAAGGGTCCGTCTAGTTTGTTAATGGATTTGGATATATTTGAATTAAGATTTGAATTTGGTATAAGTTTTAGAAAGAAAAAAAAAAATAGCAGCAAGAGTTAAAGAGTTGGGTTTGATATTTTATAATTGTTTAAAGATTAAACATATATAGAGTATAAGTTAGCGAAAAGGACCCATGATTAATGGATATGTTTGTGAAATTAGAAGGGGCGACAAAAGAAAGTAAAAAAAAATATATATATGGAAGGTAGACATTGCCAAATGAAACCAAGCTTGCACCTAAGGTATTGTGTATCCCCACTTAGAAGGTATGAACCTCAATTTCTAATCATATATACTCAAGTCTCGCAAGTGACAAAAATTCCGCTTTTTCTCTTAGTGCGGCCGTGAGTTTTAGGGGTTTTCTTCGGGTCTCTCCTAGTGGTTCGGGTCCTTGGGCCGCCTATTTAGATGCTTTAACTCGAGGGCCGGATTTCAAGTGTGGTACCGTCCTAAAAAATATAGTTATACTTCAATCCAAAACTCTTTGAACAAAAACCACAAACCAAACTGGCCTTAACAACGTGACCAATCTCTAGTTTCACAAGTTTTGAGTTTTGAATAACTAAAAGAGTAAATTGCACAAATCGTCCTTATTGTATGTCCAAATTGCAGATGCAATACTTTTGTTTTTGAAAATGCTTGCTTCATCCCTATGAGAAACATTTGGTGCAGATATCGTCAAAATAAAATTAATAAAATGCCCTTTGCTTTATAGAGCATTGTCCTTTTTACTTTGGGGCATTTTAGTCATTTCCCTTTAGGCTAGGGACGATATCCTCACCAAAGATGTCATATAAGGACGACGTATTACATTTTTGAAAAGATAAGGACCGTGATCGTAATTTGTACTCACCACAGGACGAATTTTGAAATTTAAGTCGACTAAAAAGTCGAATACCGAATTACTTTGGCGATGATCCAAAATACCCGAATTTCTATTTTAGGCGTCATATCGTATGAGCAGAAATTATTTTAGAAATAGTTGAAGGTGTATCTACTTTTGATCCTTTTCCCAAGCATTTTCAATTATTTAGAGTCCGTCTCGATGCAACATGCCAAATGAGTATTATCTTATTATAATGCACCTCCACCATATGCATATTGGCATACTACACAACACATGAATATTTACAAATTGGTGAACATTTTGCACGCCGACTGTTTAATATTTTTACTATGTGCATTATTGATTTGTGCGTGGTGTGTATTTAAGGAAACCAAACTTTAATGACATTAAAATTCAATATTTTTACTATCTGCATTATTGATTTGTAAATGTCTGAGTATTCCAGACTTTAATGACATTCGAACATACCCTGAATCATCAAGTGTCATGACAATCTTGATAATGCGTGCAGAAGCTTTGTCAAGAATCAACAAGGGTGGTTTCAAGGATGGTGGTAGAGGTGGTAAACAGGGTCGTCAACGAATATGGATTGGCTAGAAGAGCTTGCGAAAGATCGCATGAAGCAACGAAGGTTTAAGATGCAAAGTCCTAGGTGCTACATCAAGGTGCTTTGCCCATCAACTTCCCTAGGTGCCTTCTTGCCAATGCACCATCGCCCAATAACATGGGGTCGTAGCATTGGTGCGCTTTTATTATGAAAGTTTAAAGGTTTGTTTAGGTATTTTTTTAATTTAATTAGGTTTATTTTCCTTCAAGTTTTATATCATTACAATTTACAAGTATAAGGCTTGGGAACTTTGTAATCAAGTTTGTTTATTTAATTGGGTTTATTTTCCTCCAAGTTTTATGTTGACACAAACACATTTGCTAATAACTTCATTTACAAAGTACTTTTAATGATTCACTTTGTAACTAGCTTAATTAAAATAGAATTGACCTATCTCATATAGTTGTTTAAATCGTTAAATTAATTAGTAAAGATGAACTATCTATATTACGATATAAAATATTTGGGACATTACCGAAATGGAACACTTAATTAAGATTCAACACTTCCTTATAATGGAAAGAATTGTATTACTTTTGCTATTAAAGCACTATTTACAACTATTTAAAGCACAAATACATTAACACATACAATTAATACACTATTTAAATCACTCATTCACTCATATACAACCATTTTACTACATTGTACATACAAATCAAGTTACTAATCATCTAATGCTAAAATAAAATAAGCTAAACACTTAAAAAAACCCACGCACCTCAAAACACCTACAACTATGTCAAATGCGCAATTCCCACTAGGTATGTCATTGAGATGAGCAACTTTAATAACAAATTGTAGAAATGTTTTGATACAAAATAAATAAGCTGTAATAGTGCGTGTCTCAAAGAGATTTAAAAGAAGAGAAGCACTCGATTATTTTGGAGGCACTTATTAGACATTTGCTACTTAAAGTAATTTTATTGGCCTAACATGATTATCCCATTGGAATCAGGATACAAATTCATATTAATTTTAGTTGCACTTTTTGTAACCATAGACAATAAAAGTACAAAATAAACGAGCAATGAAAAAATGACAAGTTTGAAACTTTACAGAAAATATATTATAACATCAATACAACTTGCTGAAAATTTTACTTGTGTTCGCCGTTACTACGCGAATACCCTGAATAAAACTTGCTGAAAATTTTACTTGTGTTCGCCGTTACTACGCGAACACCCTGCTACTGCTACTGTCATATAGCCGAGGAATAGATGAAGTATTATCCCAATTCTACTTTTATTGAAATTATTAAAATCCCCAATAGAAAGAGCCATAGTTACGTCATATATGATAAAGTATCCACAACTATAATCAAGTGTATAATTGTAAAAATATTTTTTATCATTACTTTTCTAAATTATTCAATTAGTTTTAACGTTTCTTTTATTTAAACCATAACTAAACGTTATTTGGGATTACTAAGTTGACTCATTAAATCATTTTACAATCATGATCATAGTACACAATAATCTATTAATTGTAAATGATAAACACATCATTTCTTAGATGAATGAATGATTAAATTAAAACAAGGAAATAAGCAAAGAGTAGATGATGACTTACTGATTTTCTGATGGATTAAGAAGCAGAGGATATAATGAATGCAATCAGTAATGGAAGCTCAAGTTAGAATTCTATTCTCAAACAACAACTTAAGTAATGCAAATCCTAGCTCTTCAATGTTTTTGAAGAGCAAAGAAAGAAACTTTTATAAGCACAACTTCTCAACTATTATAAATTACATCGCCATGTTTCAATTTATAGAAATGAACAGGTTTATTTTTAATATTTCAATGGGCCACATGTGTATGCTTTTTTCTTTGTTGACAAAAATTAAACACGTCTTTACGAGTCTTGCAAAAACAATTTAAATAATTTATGATGGCCAATAGTAGTCTTATTATATTTTTAAATAGGACCTACACAATGATGCTTTTCTTATTTATATATAATCATATTATTTCTAGTAAACTTCCTCCTAATTACATAATGAATAAAGAAATCAATCTCAGCTTGTAATTTTTGACCTTAAAGGTGTTTGGATTAAAATAAAATTGACATAAATATCACTAGTAATAAATATAACAGGTTTATTTAAAATTTAATGGTGGAAAGGCTACAAGTGTGTTCATTTTTTCTCTTTGACAAAATTATAGATTAACATCTATATCTATACTATTTAATAAAATAAGCTTTTTACAAACGCCTTAAAGAACGAAGTATTAAAAACACAATTAATATTTTGATATGGCCTTCTTTTTATAGAGCTTATGTACAAGTACCCAATGCAATACTTTTTATATTCGATAGAAACTAAACAATATAACTCTGAGACGCTCCTCTTTGACTTATTTTTGTAAAGTATTGAAGACCATTAAACATAGCGATAATTGTTTTTCATCCCATTCAAATCGATAGGTTCAATGATTCATATCAACAT
>CM040245.1:235613041-235638856 GCA_022545495.1 Chrysanthemum lavandulifolium | reverse complement strand
AAGGGCTTATGATTTCATAAGCCCGCATGACAAACAAGACTTATTTTAGAAGCCCAAGCCACAAAGCCCTCCATAAGCCCTCCCAAACACACCTTTAGGGTTATGATAATGGAATGAGATAATTTTGAGTTCCGGTTATTTAAGTCTTTTTACAATTTTGGTGGTCCAAAATACGATTTTTTTATATATTTATTCTCGTGAAAATATGATTTTTTTAGATTTGACTAAATTAGGCTATATTTCTTTTATTTTATTTTTTATAATAAAAATAACTCAACTAATTCAATACTTACCTAAGAAAGGAAGTATCAAAATCTCTATCAAAAATATTTTCTTTTATTATATAAAAGATGTATACACAAAATATACCCACTTTTAGGCTCGAGAGCCTAGTCGAGCTCGGTATGTAAAGCTCGGGCTTAGGCTCGCTCGTTAAATGAGCTTTAATTTAGGCTCGGCCGGGCTCAAGCTCGTTTAAGCTTGGCTTATTAGAATTTTTATCGATCCAACTCGAGCTTTTACGAGCGGCTATTCTTTTTTCGAACTAATTATTTGCACATTATTTTTGGAATTTAGGTGTACAAGGGGTAAAGAGTCGTTGAGGGATGGAAGTTGAAAATAGAGAATACTCACACCGGTCGTTTCTTAAAAAATGGTGCTTATAACATAAATACATAGTGACATATTGTTACCTACACACCGTTGTCTTTGATGTGTAAAAGACCGGTTTTACCGCAAACCCGCTTTTATGCGTTTTGTATTATGAAAGCTGGTTTTGCAAGAAAAGCAATCTTAGTTCCTTCCATTCCTCTAGTTTTTATCAAAGGAATAGGGTTTTATATAACCAGTCTCTATTTGGGGTGTTTATAGCCTTTGGTGTAGTAGTGGGTTGATCAAGAATCAAGCTTTTATTCTTAAATATGAGATTTTAAGTCCTCTCGCCTCTATGTGCTAAAAACATTTCAAAATATATGATGCACATGTTGAGGGGGAGCTATTTCTAAAATTATCAAAAATAATTCAGGTACAAAATGTTTTGATCATGTATCACAAGTACTTGGATTGATTTTCAAAAGGTTTTCTATTGGCACCAATGTAAGAAGAACAATACCAAAAGACCGACCAAATTTACTTTATGTATGGTGATATAAGGATGGTTAGGTTAGGTATTCGCTCCCATGATCCGCTGTAACCGAGGGATCTACCCAGGACAATCCACTAGCTAGTTAGTGTAGAAGTCCTTAGGTATGATGAAAAAGGAGAAAATGAGAAATGGGAAGAGTGCGATCGAGATAGAGCTAGGCGGAATAAACCCAACAAGGTTCTAGTTATGAAGTCTCGTAAGCCTTGAAGGGGTTGAAGAATGAAAAAGAAATGAATGAGAAAAGGGTGAAAAGAAATAGCCCTCCATTTATTCAACCTTTGGCGTAAACAGGGTTCAATACATATGCTCTTGGTGGTTACTAAGGTAGCGCGGTATTGAAGACAAGTCATGGACCCAAGGACGACCGCACTTAACTTCCCAAGCTACTCAAGTTCCTCTTAAAAGGATTGTTTCATTCTCACGGGAACCGACATAATCTATCGACTTTCTCTTAGAGATTGTTGATATTGAAGAAGGAGACCCTCTCCCTAGTCTCCGGCATAGGAACCAAATGTGCACAATTGAGTCTAGATCCACGAGATCATCAATAAATCTCATTAGGACACTTTCAATGAAGGCTCACAGTTTCACACAATGTGGAATGTGAGACTATATTTTGAGAGTCCTACGCATTATCCTTGTGGTATTGCCAAGACTTGTTTGTGACATATAGACTTCATCAATGGAGCGATTCAAATATTGTATCAATCCAAGTCCAAAAAAATTAGATTGATCGATATCTTTGAAAAAGCGGTCGTTGTGCTCAAAAATTCTTTCTTATCGCACATCGATCGTGTATTGATATTTCAAAATAAAAGATATTTATGATTGATAATTGATTTTCCATAAAACCTTCATTGTATTGCAAAACCCTTTATATCAAGAAATACTCGATTGTTTTTTCAAATCATTTTTCATCAATCGGTGAATCTCAATTACCGTTCACTCACTCCGTGTTGTCTTTTTGAGACGCTCCGGTTTGAGAACGGCTAGAACAGTGCGAAACCCCGTCAAGGAGATTCTTGAATTATACCGATTACAAGACTTGTATCGATCAACGGGAACCGTGGGCGTGTACCTCAAATCAACGAAAGTGATCAAAGACACTTTCGTGACGCTTTATTGCTAATCTGCTTTATGCGGTACACCCCGACGATTGCAACCGATCGTAATTGAGGAGTCAATCCACACCGCATGCTCACACAATCACATTCATGTTTTAAGAAATCATGATAAGTGTACATCTTCATCAATGGCTCGATATTTTCAAACCATGCTTCGCTACACTACTGGAAATATTCGAATCAACAAAGCTTCCGCAACTCGATGAGAAGATATCATGATCCAAAAAAGTGAGCATGTCGGTCTAAAAGTCACAACTTCACATTATGGCAACACAACAATGGATGAGTTAGAGATTTATGGTGCCGATGATCTCAAAGTCGGTTCAATCTTATCATCCGTGGATCACTTAAAGACCTCCAAGCGAGACAACAAAACATCTTGAACATGAAGAATCAAAAGACTACGATCTCATCGAGCAAAGTACTTAATCAAGAATCCAAGAACAATCAATATGTAATATTTATTTGAATTCAATGTAAATTGAGGTGACCTCCTTAGGGGAGATTGTTAGGAATTAGAAAATTCGTTAGTTAAAGTATCGGTCACCTCAAGTATATGTATTTGTTAAGCTCGTAGTCGTAGTCAAGTTATGTTATTTAGTATTTAGTTAAGTAACACCGCGGAGGACGGACGGGTCTTTACCCACCGTGATGCACGATCCACACCCGTAGGAGGCGTTTATGTAAGATACTATAAATACCTCTACCCCCAAGGTAGAGGGTTGGAGCTCATAATAATACTTTTACTTTCTCTCACTAAGTTCCCAAACCTCTAACTCTTTCTCTCTCTAATACCTTATATTGTACGCCTATATTGATCATGGTATGATGTGTTATTGAAATCCATTATCTTACAACATTAGAACCAGTCATCAAGTAGTAAGCCATCATCAACTGAATAGAATTAATCTGTTCAGTGGATGAGTGGTTCCCGCTGAGAACCTGAATCACAAATGTGAACAGGATCCTCCAAGCCACGGGAAAGGAGTTCTTGGTGACTGGGGTTTTGTCCAAAATTTTTGGATCAAGAGAAATTTTTTCTAACTCAGCCTTTACAGTGGCTGGGTCAGGGAGAGGAACATATTTTCCTTGGTTGTAGTCAACCCCTATTGATGAGCAAAAAGTTTTGAAATCCAAGGTGACAATTTGTTGCCCATTTAAAATAGAGAGCGTAATGAGAAACTCCATGAGGGGTCTTGGTATGTTCTCATCGGTGGAGGTGTCGGGTTATAGGCCTTCTTTGTTGCCCGAACTCCCGAGGAAGTTGTGGTACAAGATAGATGAGGACCGAGTAAAGGCACATTTTAGAGGCGCTCGGTAAAATTTCATGATTCCCTTATAGGTCGGGACATCATGTGGGTATTCAAAGTTGCCTATAACATTGTTTTTTGAATTCAACATTTTCTAGACCGCTTACCCATCGAGGTGCAAACTGAAGAGGCGTGTTCTTGCCATTTCCATTCGTAAAAATTTTGGGTTTTGAAAAAATTTTTTGACAGAACAATCAAAGGGTTTAAGTCTCTTGAGTTTTGTGACGAAAAACCTTTTGTAAATTGTTTAGAGAAGATTTTCTTGAAAAACTCATTGAGAATTTAAAGAACACACAAAGTTTTTCGGGTTTGAGAAATGATTTTGACAGAGTTTTGATGCATAAATAATTTGTGTGGGTTTTAATGTTTGAGAGGGGTATTTATAGAGTGGTGAGAAGGGTATATTTTGCACTAATGAGGATTTGTAAAGTTGGTTTTTGAAAACGTTTTATTTACCTCATTTAATGCCACCACTCCACTACCCGCAATAATTTCCCGATTTTCAAGGGAACAGTCGCAGTGCACAGTAAAAGTGCATTTTGCAGGATTAAAATATCTGTATGATATT
The DNA here is from genome assembly GCA_022545495.1 of Chrysanthemum lavandulifolium. Taxonomy (NCBI): domain Eukaryota; kingdom Viridiplantae; phylum Streptophyta; class Magnoliopsida; order Asterales; family Asteraceae; genus Chrysanthemum; species Chrysanthemum lavandulifolium. The sequence continues at coordinate 235,634,710 of CM040245.1, read as the reverse complement.
TGTTGTGAGAGAAGGTAGTTAATGCCAAGTGAGATGAGGTAAGGTTTGAGGGAACCTGGACATGAGTGACAGAAGGACATAAAGACATATATTCCTATATTAAAATGGTATGTTTACCAACCTAGGATATTTAAGTAACTAAAATACTTGGTGCAATTAGTTACTTATTCAATGCTCAATACAACTGTCAGGGTCCCTGAATGAGTCTTACTCATTCGGTGAGAAGGTTGTTTTGGGGTTTTGTTCAGGGAGCATGGACCATTTCGGAGAAAACTCACCGAGATTGGGATTGATTTTCAGTTGTCGACTTTCAATGTCAAGCATTCCCAATTCGATTTTCGATCTCCTAAAGGTAGGTTCATCTAGGGTTTGGTGAAGATATCGTGAAGTTGATATTCGGTGGGGATGAAATGAAGTTCTATGTCTCCTTTCATTATGCGGTCCACGATGAAATGATATCGATATCAATGTGTTTGGTTCTTTGGTGAAGAAACGGGGTTGTTGGAGATTGCAATGGCAGGTGTTATCACAAAAGATGGGTACCATTTTGTAATGGATGTCATAGTCACCGAGTTGACTTTTCATCCATAATACATTGGCACAACATCCAAGAATGGCCACATACTCGACTTTCACCAAGACATAGCCACCGATTGTTACTTTTAGCACTCCAACAAACCAGCTTTCCTCCAAGAAATTGACAGACCACGAGATACTTTTTCTCGTCCATGTTGCACCGCATAATCGGAGTCGAATACCCTTTGAGGTCAAACCACGAGCACATTGGATAGTAAAGTCCAAGACTTGGAGTTCCCTTCAGGTATTTGAGGATTCTTTTGGCTGCAGTGAGATGGGATTCTTTGGGATTGGACTAATATCTTGCTATTAGACAGACTGAGAATTTTATGTCTGGTCTGGAAGTAGTTAGATACATCAGTGAATCTACAATCCCCCTAAAATGAGTTTGGTTGACTGATTTCCAGTGAGATCAGGTCCAAGGTTGTTAGGGGGGACCATTGGTGTCTTTACTGAGGCACAGTCAGAGATCTTTAGAGCTTGGCTTTCAGGCTATAGTATTCTTCTAGAATCGAAATTTGGAAGCTTACTCTCAGGGTTAACCCGTTCAACCAATCACTGGACTTGGATATTGACTCCTTATTGGAGAGCATGCCAGCAGATACAAATGGTTTTGGACTATGGTCTTTATTGTGAGAATCGGGAGATGATCTTCACCTATGATTCTCTTCTTGCTACTTGGGGCTCCCACAAAGATCAAAGACCCTAGGATTCTTAGTCATCCAACTTTAATGATATCTTTTTCCTTTTAAGTTCTTCCGAAGAGCTTGAATTCTTTAACTAGTTCGGTGTTTTGAATTTGCGGTGTGTGACCTCAAGCTTGGCTTATTTTAAAAGAAGCGGTTCATCCCTACACTTGTTTAATTCAAAACTTAACTTGTTGTATTTAGAAAAAGATTTAATCATTGCTCCTCTACAAACTTAAGGTCAACATTGATATAGTTCATAAAGGACCGCTAATCGAATCATCATACATAGAAAGTAAAATATTTACCTTTTTCATAGTGATATTGACCCATTCTCCATTCCCGCCATGATTCTTCCCAATGACTAGCTTGTCCTCTTCTAAGAGAGCTATCGGTGCACCGACTTGCACCATTTCATCGTCCGAGGAGGCGGCTCGTCATCCCGATCGAAGACTTGATAACTAGGCCCTTGTTTTTACCCCGCATGTGATTTAACATTGTTTGTTGTTTCGAGGGTGGCCCCAAGCGATGCTAGCTTAGCTTTGGCTTTCCTATACTTAGCTTCAAAATCAAAAGTTTTATTTTGATCGAATTGTTTTGAAAGTTCGATGAGACTGGTAGATTTTTGTTGAAATTTGCTAAAGCACGAGGACCGATTTGACCACGATGGTTTGTAAGAGAGTTCGAAATTGTTTTTGAAAAAGCGGTCTTTGGCAAAATGACCTCTTTGTGACACTTAAAACACTCGGTGTCCTCATTAGCTTTAGCATTAGAAAACCTTTGTTTCTTTTTATAAACCTTCTAGAGTTAGCAAGAGTGCCCTTTCACGACATTCGATGTTCGGGTCATTTAGGTACTCTTCGCGATCTCTAATCGCTCATCATCGAATTTTCTTGAAAATCATGAACCACATTGTTAGAATAAAAGCGAGAGAAATTGGTGTTGAGATGGTGGTGGGGACTTCTTGACTTCGAGACTTCTTCAAGTCGGGTATCGTGCTGATGAGGTTTTCCTCATAGACAAATTTCCATATATTTTAGGAAGTTCAAGATTCGGATATGATTTGCATTCCTAAGTCCCCGAGAGAAATTCAACCACTTCTCGAGAGACTATTGACAAAACCAACATTGATTTCATGTTTGGACAACTTAACACCATCATTTGACAGTTCATTTAACAAAGTTTTGTACCGAGTGTAAGTTTGAGACATAGTTTCTGAGTCCTTAGCCCTGAAGGTGTTATACTCAAGTTTAAGGTCCATAATCCCGCTCTCCTTGGTATCGAGGGACCTTCATGATCGTGGAACAGGTCATCCCAGTTTGTTTAGGCAGACTACTGTTTATATGAGCTCCATAACATCATCGGGAGAGAAGATATGATGATGCTTTTGAGCCTTTGGTCTGGTTGACCACTTTCCTCTCGTCCGAGTCCACCGAGCTTTAAGTTTAGGCAAACCTTCATCTTTGGGATAAATGGACCTTTATTAATACACTTAATGTAGTAAGGTTCCATCCCGGTCAAATAGCAAAGCATTCGCTTTTCCATTTGTTAAATTTACCAACTTCGAGTCGAGGGCAACAAATTGAATAAGCTCCACCCTTTTGTCGACAAGTTGGGGCACATCAATTTCAACCATTAGGATCCAAATTTAAAACATTTTGAGCGGCTTAAAAGCGTTTTATAATTAGCCCTTTCGATACCACTTGTTATTCCTGTTTCACAATCGTATAAAACAATTAAAGCAATAAACCAACGATTGTGAACAATGGTGAAATAATGTAAGTAAAAAACACAGAATAATTTTCAACTTATATATTAGAAACAAATAAAAGAATACATTACCCAGTACTTGCGGAATAGTACTTGGGATTGAAATGACAAAGTATGGTATCTCCTCACTAAGCTCGGGGCTAAGTCCGAGCACAACTACAAAGGAACCACCGAGCTATCTCAGGGACAGAGTTGTATTTGGAGGAGTGAAAGATGGCTTGTGTGTGTGTTTTACAATTAATCCACAAGCTTCTTATTCTTCCACTCCATCTCTTATGCTATTTATACAAGTATGGTTTTAGCTCTATCCTAGAGGACAACCGACAGTTCGTAAGACAAAATACCGATGTATTTTGTCTCGTTTATTAGCTATATTAGGCAAGTGACAAGGTTGCTTTCTTCTTGTCGATGATGACACCGAGCCCGATAGTTAACGATTGGGAAAGTTTGACTTTGGTTGATAAGGACTTCGTCTTATTTGTTCAAACTTGTCCCGCCTTGTCCGCTCATTCTTTAGTCTTCATAGCCTTGATCTTGGTCTTTAGTTTGTCTTACGTGTTAGTAGTTGGCGAGGAGATTCGAGGATTGGTGAGTTATTATCATTACCACCGAATCCACTATCTTCTTCTTGACTCGATCTTCACCCCTTAAGTTACGCCACTCAGGGAGAGACTTCTTCTTTGTCTCTTCGAGTATCTCGAAGACAACTCACCGAGTGACTATGCGCTCGATGACTTGTTAGTGTTTAAGGGACTAAACACTTAGGGTATTTTCTATTCAAGTCCTAGACTTAAGGGTTTGGGTATTCACGAACCCAACAAGTGTTTAAGCCGTAAGCGGGCAAACCTGACCCAACCCGTTTGACCCAGCCCTCTTGACCCATTTCTAAAGGATGGCCTATTTGATGAATGACTCATTGAACGATAACCTACTTGACCCAAACTGACCCAACCGACCCGTTTGCCACTGGTAAGTTTAAAGCTTATTGAAGCATATATAAAACTTTTGAACTAAACTACCTGATGTATGAAGACAACTTGCGTCTCATTTGTTGATGATATGAGTTAAAGGGCTTCCAAGTATTTTAGGACAACTGATTTGTTTCCCATGAAAGTTTCACATTTAATAACAGTTTTTTGTAACAAACACATTCAATAGCAGTTAAAAGGGCTTGCAAGTATTATTCGATTGCAATTAATCCAGATCCGTTCTTGATTGACCGCTAATAATATTTAGTCGTTCTTAAATGATAACTAATAACATCAAACCATAAACATCCTCAACCAACCCTGCCAAAATCTACACCTCCTAGAATCATTCTGCTTCACGTTTGCAAGATCTTGTCGTTATCTTTGATCTTGACAAATTAAAGAAGCACCGGTAGTATCTACGAAGAGTGGACTCGAAAAGCCTCAACTTGGTTGCCATCGGAAGTAACCAAGATTAATAAAGAAACTTCAAGGAGACAGTGGAGATGATTCAGTGGGAACATTAGGGGAAGGATGGTCTTGTCTTCAGAGTATGAGCATAATGTTATAATGGGTCACCCGAAGAAAAGAGTGTACTCGATGAAACTTCACTGAAGACAAGCACAACAAAGTATCGAGCTGATCTTGATATCTTTAGAATACTTTGTTGTAAATATTTTTGTAAGAAGAAGCACTAATTCTCACTTACAAACATCTTTTTAGGCTATTCTCGTACCTTTAACGGCATGAGACTGTTGAGTTGAAAATGTTGACCCTACAGTCTCAGATTTACTTAGAATAGCCTAACATCATTAAAGTGTTGAACTACAAAAGTATAAGGGTCATTAGGATAATCAGCCACAATAAGGAATCAGACTTAACTGATTTAATATATTTATTTCCTTATTATAATATCAGGAATAAGAAGAAGCTATTATGCTCACTTACTTATGATAAATTAGTCTATTTGTATATTTAAATAGAGGGAGATTGTTGGGTCCGACAAATGACCCAATTGTCTCGACAAATATTTAAACATAAAATAGCCTAATCGCTTCGAAGGTCGAGAAGAACCAAGACTCTGATAACTGTTAGAAGGTATGTCACCGGATAGACTATCTAAGTGATTATGATAGATGTCTTGTGACATACTCTCTGATGGTTATCAGAGAAATTGACTCACTGATTATTATTCAGAAGGCAGACTCACTGATGTCAGTGAGTGTTGTATAAAACTCAAATGCGAGTTGGCTTCAAGGACGTCAAAGACTATCTGAAGAAAAAAATATCACAAACTGATGCGGTGTCAAGAAGTGATATTACAAGGAGCTAGAAGCAACACCATAAGTTCTAGGATCTGTTCTAGGATTTGACAAGTGTCTCTAGGACTCAAGACTTAGTTTGAATTACAACCTCAACCAACCGAAAGCATGAGCGAGAAGCTTCCTCGAAAGATAAGATCAAGTACTTATCGTCTGGCGTGAAACATGCATTGGGACTCTAAGTTGTCAAATCAAGAAATGCCGAATGTAAGCTTCAGACTAGCCTACTAGGCACATGCCTATCTATAGTAATGTCGACAACTTACTATGCAACTGAAATGCAAACCCTAATTCCCTCCCTATATATATGAAAAGTTATGAAAGGTTGTAAATAGATTAAGTAGATGATTCAACATAAGAAATAGCACAAGTTATTAGTTAGAATCCTCCTCTCCAAGGGACAACAATGCAAAGCTAGCTACCTCTTGTTGTATGAGTTTGGAGAGTATTTGTCATTAACAGGGATACTTTTCCGTGAGTTATTCTTTGTAAATCTTTGATTCATTTCTAATAAGATTTATAAAACGTTGAAAAATGTACAAACGGTATTATTAGCAAGTCTGTGTCATTTCAAAGCAAACTCTATCACTTTCATGTTATTGATGCTCATCATCCACCCTCACATGAGGAAGCTGTTGTTCATTATGTTCGTGATTTGCGCTCCAGGACGAAGGGACCCAACATGTACATGCAAAAACTATTTAACTATAGCACGCATGAAAATTATACACAACTTACAAGTACTATTTAAGGGTTAAATTTATTACAATCTACAATTACCACAACCTGATTTTTTGAGAGCACTTTTTTGAATAGTTGATTCTTTTACAGGAAGAACTGCACACACAAAAACTATTGAAGCTTGCATATATAAAAGCTCTATAAATATAGTTTAAGGCTTGCAAGTCTAATAAGAACTAACAGAAGTACGATGATGACTTGCATATGATTTATTGAGATGATTATCATGAACACTGCATACATAAATACTACATCACGGTGATTTATATGATAGTAAAAGACAAATATCACCAATATAAACTAATCTGATGCATTTTAATAGTTTTGCATAAGGTAGAAATCGTTCTTTGAGGATTCTATAAGAGATCCCTTAACTGGAAGCATGAACCAAAGGTAATCATCAGCATGGTGCAACCAAAAAAGGTCATCCATCTCAATCGGGATAATTATAAGTTTGTAATGGTGGGCCTCTAAACCAAGAAATATGACATTTCCTAGTCCTCTATAGCAGGCAGAAAGCTTTTCTTTTGACCCTCTAAATGATCATATAATTATACATCATTCATAATAATATATAAAAATTATTAAAGCCTTAATCATTTCTTATTAAACATCACGGATAGCAATGAATGGAAAGCTAACAATGTTGAAGCACCTAAAATGGTTGCTTTCTGATTCTCGACATGTTTATGTTGGACGACTAACAATGAATGGAAAGCTTTTACTCGGGTAGCTTATCGTCACACGCTTTAGTATGTGTCACAAGATCCGATTAAGCTCATTACATTGTATGTCATATCATTATGTGGTGGTAATGATATGAATGTATGCAAGTCAGTCGTGTTACATCTTTTATAATGGAGATTAAAGATCATATCCTTGTATGGTGGCAATGATATGAATGTATGCAAGGTGTTCTATTACATCTTTTATTATGGTGATTAAAGGTAATATCATTGTATGGTGGCAATGATATGAATGTATGCAAGCTTTCTGTTACATATGTTTCTCAAATACTAATATAAGACATCCAAAAATATGTAGATCTCTACAGGTCAAACCAAATATACTTGTAGCTATGCATTGTTAGCCTTTTAATGTCATAAAGTCAATGTTAATAAGTAGTTTAGTATGTACTTAGTATAGTCAAATGTAATTTGTACTTTAGTTTATGTAATGGGTCTAAGTAGGATTACTGCAATGGGTCAAAACAGTTATGCCATCCACCCAATTGCAGTTATAATAGCAGTTAGATATGGTTGGCAGTTTATGGCAGTTAATGGCAGTTATATGCCAAAGGTCACAATGTTTAGATTCAACTACCATGGTGTCGTTTAGGATATTATAAATAGGAAGTTTGTAGTCTGTAACATCATCACATTTCAATATCAATATTACTTACATTTTGCATAAAACTTTTGTCCCTTTATTGCTTTATATTTATTCATTCAGTTTTACTTAAAATGGTTCATCACAAACACCCTTTCAAGCCCAAACATGTTGGCCACAAACCTGTCAATAATTGGTATCAGAGCATCAGGTCAGATCCTTGGGAAAGGCCATGGGAAAGGCCAACATACAGACTTGATCAAGGATTTCAGAAAGGAAGGTATTTGCTTAGAGAGATAGCAAGGAGACTGCTCCAATGGAACAGTAGGAAGAAAACCTTATCTCCAAAAGGGAAGGAGATATTAATGAAAGAGGTTGAAGGAAATGAAGCCTATAATGCTTCAAGGGTGTCTGCAAAACCCAAAGATCAAGGAAAGAAGGTTGCAACTACTAAGAAAGAAAGAAAGAAGGGACAAATGCTACATTTGCAAGGAGAAAGGGCATGTATTTTGGAACTGTGAGAACAAGAATAAAATTGCTATGATTGATGAACAAGAAGGAACCAGTGAAGCAAAGTACCAAGAAAAGGTTCATATAATCCCTGATTATATGATTGAAGGAACCACTGAAGGGACTTGGGACAAAATGTGGTTTGTAAGCCATACTTACAAATTTCACATGTGCCCAACCAGAACACTGTTCAATGAATTAGAATACAAGTTCAAGATGATTGGGAAGGAGGAAGTTGATAAGAAATCCATATTTTCTTATGGAATTGGAACTTCTACAGTTGGAACAAAGAATTGTGACATGCTGATCTCAAAGGTCCAATATACCCTAGAAGTTGCTCTCAACATACTAAGCCTTGACTTGTTAAAAGAACAAGGTTATGCTGTGGAGATAGACAACAATACATGTAGTCTTCACTACATGTATGATCAGAAAGAAACTAACTGGAAACAAGGGACGCAAAAGGATCAGAAGGCTGGATCAGAGGAGGCCATTGCTGCACACAACAGATTCTTAGAAGCACATTTTGAGTCCCTTGATCCAAAGGATGACTGCTCTCAAATAAATGAACTTGAAGATTTAAATTGGGACAAGTATGACACACAGGAGTGTGTTGGTGAAAAATACAACATGCATCAATCTGCTTTATTACTTTTCTTTCGTGTAGATCTCTACGGGATTTTCTTCAAACACAAAATGAGCAAAATATTGATACATCTTAATTAGTACGACACTAGTCCAATGCACTTATAAGACATCAAACAAATATATCATGCTCATTCTTTGAAGTCCATAATATCTTAAACGACCATAGATCGACGCACATCTTATGCATTGTTTGTTGAATGTGTTGCTAAGTGTTCACTTCATTACAGTTCTACTACTCATTAATTATTCTGATTCTAATAATCATTTTCCTTATAATTTTAAAACAAAGTATACAAGTTCTACCAAAGTTATCCTTAAATTTTATATGATTCGACTATAACCACGAGCTAATTCCATATAATGACCAACTACCGGTTATTATATGTGTAATACCATGAATTAAATAATATGATTTTTTTCAGATATATCGTCCTACGAGCAGTTACATCAAAGTGCTAAAACATAAGTTCAGAGTTTAGATGCGAATGCTAGAGATAGCAATAAAGATCAAACAATAAGTTGTGTTCTCGGCAGAGGCGGACCTAGCGTATAACTAGGTGGTTCCCATGAACCAACTTAGAAATCGAGATCTTCATGAGTTTTGTATAGGAAAAAAATAGGACCTACCTTAGATTTAGATAAGGAACCACTTTAGATTCGAAAAGAATTAAGAAAAGGAAAAGAATCCATGGGAAGAACACTTAAAAATGCTATCTGTGATCTGAGTATTGCTTTAATGGGGTTTTTTTGGGCGGCTACGTTTTTTATGAAGAAGAAGACCTCATGGTCAACATATTTAATTTATTCAATCTTCAGTGCAATATCTTTGTAAAATTTCTTTTTGGCCCCTCCACTTTATTTTCTATTAAATTCACTGATACAACTATACATAAGATATTTTGATCAACAAATAAATGTTGTAGCTATATAAGTATGGTACAGAGCCTAAATAGTTGTTCTACAAGTACAAAAGTAATAGAAGATGTATTCAATTTAAAGCGAAAATTAAATCAGTGTTTGTAAATTTATATATGATTTTGGAGGTTACCATAATTTTTTTATCTTGTCGAATGATTCGCGAGGTATGAACCCACCGTCATAAAGACACAAACTACGTAAATCTAAATATAATTTTCTTTTTAATCGGAAATTTATAAATTGATTTTTGGCTATGAAAAGAAGACCCAAATCTTTCGCTATTATTTGATTTATGTTTAATGGCTATTTTTTTTATGCAGTCAAGTTAAATTATCCGACCCGACCCAATATATAACTAGTTGACCTACTGATTAAGATCTCTAAGTTATGTCAGGAACCACCTTAGATTTTAGGCTAGGTCCGCCACTGGTTCTCGGATTATTCTAGTGCTACAAGACATTGTGGTGGAGCCTTAGAATATTCAAATAAGAACACTTGAAACATTGCAATTTTCATATCATACAACTTACTTCTTTCTACAAATAACTTCAACGACCGTTGCTCACTTAAAACCTAACGCCGTTGGCATTATGCATGTCATAACCGTATCTCATATATGTTCAATCATTACAAGTTCAATGACCGTTACTTCTTTACGGTAGCTTTTATTTCTACAAATATATGTTCAATCATTACAAGTTTTCATGTCATACTACACACTTCTTTGTTTCCTATTACCGCAGTAGCTATCATGAATGCTTCACATTAGACTCATTACTATATTTGTTTACAACAGTTTAACAAATACCGCAGTAGCTATCATACAATATATACCTATAATCTTAATGAAGTCCAAAACAAATATCATACTGTTTAAAATCCTCAATAATTAACACGTTTCTATCTAAATCCTCAATAAGTAACACGTTTCTATCTAATTTACGTGCAATGTAATATTCCAAAGCATCTGATCAACAAATTCATATCCATCACAAACTTCACAACAAATAACATAGTCGCACAAAGTAAATTAACATTCACATCAAATCAAAAACAAACCGAAAGTTCAATAACCTAACGCTCTAACGTCAACACATTCACATCAAATCAAAACACAAACTCAATAACATTCATCGTATCAACGATTCAATAACCTAACGCATCTATCACAACCTACTAACCTAGCGCATATTCACATCAATCAAGACACATTAAACAGGGATCAACGACTTACATAACCGAAGCATATTCGTAGCTCAAACACATAAAACACGATCGGAAACATAAAAACTTACAAATCTAACAATATCACAAAATAAACAAATAAAAAATCTAACCATCAATCGTAGTAACATAACTGTTGGAATTTTATACTCATAACAATTATATATAAAACAAATAACATCATCAAAGCATGCAGCGGAAGTAAATAGGAATAATACATGTAAGTAATTAACCAAACAAGAAAGTGCGTACCTTTTAGCAATTCAAGAATCAAACGTTGATTAAACAAGAACTAAAACCCAAAACCCTAAATTAGGGTTTATATAAATCGACCCAACAAAGAAATCGACCACCAAGATTCACTAGCTCAAGCGTGCTTGTCCTTCGTTCTTGTAAACACGTACTAATAACGATTTGATGTGAAAAGCTAGTTTCTTGAATCACAAATAAAACCAATACTTGTATCTTTGAGTTAAGCAAAAATCGAAAACCCTTGGGGTGAGGGTGTTTTGACCGGCCACACAAAGAGGGAGAGAGGAGAGGAGAAATTAGGTTATTGGTGATCCAAGATTAAGTTATGAATGAATACAAGGGTTTGTATTTATAGGTAACTTAACTTGATGACCAAGTTTGTGTGTGATTGGGTTTGGAACCCAACCGATCGGCCAAAGTATCCCCAAAGGGATTCTAGAACTTTCCGACTTCTAATTTCATTCTTAGTCCTTCTAGTTAATATTTAACGACCGTTAACCAAACCTCGTTAATTATTTAACTATCGTTATGTTTTATTTAGTGACTAATAATTAATAATAATAACGTTTATATATATTAATTATGTACATCAATTCTCATACGTAATGTATGCAATCCGAAGTCTCGAGTTCGAATCCGGACATACGTATATTTAAATATCCATAAAACCTTTCACTCCCACGGATATTACTAAATATAGTAATGACATTGGTTAGTCTAGCTTTAACACGCCAATGCCCCAGTTGAATCGAGTATGGTCTCTCGAAAACCATTTAATGATTCATCATTTTTACTTATCCTTTTGTTACTAATACTACATTAACTATGAATATGGATCAAGTCATTTCATAAGTTAATATTCTGCTTCGTTGTATTTGATTGAACAAGATTACCAAATCATACGAGCGTATTCCGAGATAGATCTTGGGTATGGCCATACAAACATCTTGTCAATCCTACGAGGGCCCAAATATAGTATTATGCTTTGAAACAAATTCAAATGAACAAATTCTCTTGACTACAAACATAACTCATGAACTTTGTAACACTTGTGAAAATAGCCCTTATAACTACCGATTACGGATAGCGTTAGACTATCTTACACAAATGCACTACATTCATATCGGTTATCCGGTATCTCAAGTCGAGGATAAACACTTCATGATATACTTAATGACAAAAATCCAAAAGTATCATCATGTAAAGTTGGGATGAGTCCTATATTCAATTCATTGAATATCTTGTGAATCTGGTATGTCCCACGCATCAATATACTTTAAAAGTATATTCTACAAAACTCGAGTTGTCTTAATTCAATGACATTCCTACATCATTGATCGACAACGGACTATTTAGAATAACATAAGTTATTCATGGATTAAACATGCAAATATAGGATATAATATTAAGAAAATGAAAAATAAACATAAACAACTATTTTATTTCACTAAAGTAATATTTGTTCATAACATCCTTTATCCAAATACTAATCACAGATCGCATGAAACTACTAGCTAAACGAAGTCCTATCCCATCGGCATGGTCGATAAGTTTTTTTTGGCAAAGGCTTCAGTAAAGGGATCACTAGATTTTCATCCATATGAACTTTGAGTAGATTGATTTCACCTATGTCGACTTGTTCTCGAACATAGTGATATCGACGAGGAAAATGTCCGCGCCTTCATGACTCCAGACTCATTGGCAAATGTTATTGCGCAGAGTTGTCACAATACACATTCAAAGGTAATTCGATTGAGGGCATTACTCCGGGTCCCGAAATAAATTTCCTAATCCAACGACTTCCATCGCGACACTCAAGCGACTATGTACTCGGCTAGTAATAGACATCGCAACAGTTGTTTGCTTCTTGCTCTTCCGGTCAATCGCTCTTCCATTAATGACAAAGACATAACCCGTCGAGACTTCGTATCATCTTTATCGGTTTGGAATGACGATCGCAAAAACACAGCAACATCAAGTTACGCATCCGGATTTCCTCCATACACTAGAAACATTTCTTTAGTAGCCCTTAGATACTTAATAATGTTCTTAACGACTTGCCGATGTTTCACACAGGTTACGTTGATACCGACGGTAATATTCTCGCAAACGCCACATCGGGCCTTGTACATCTCACGGCATACATGATAGATCCTACGGTAGAAGCATAAGGAACCTTCTTCATGTGCCACCTCTTCAGTGTTGGCGTGCATAGTTTATTACTTAAGCCATGTTCAACTTGCATCGGCAAATATCCTTTCTTGGAATTTTGCATCTTGAATATCTTCAATATTTTATCAATGTAAGCACTTTGGCTTAGTCCAATTAACGCCTTGATCTATCTCGGTAGATCTTGATTCCCGAATAAATCGCATCCCCTAAGTCCTTCATAGAAAAGCACTCTCCAAGATAAGACTTTACATCTTGCATACTTGGAATGTCTTTTCCCATGATCAATATGTCATCGACATATAAGACAAGGAAAATAACATTACTCCCACTAGCTTTGTGATACACATGGCTCATCAAGATTTTGAGTGAAACCAAATTTCTTGATTTCTTCATCAAACTTCTTGTTCCATTGCCTTGATGCTTGCTTCAATCCATAAATGGATCTTTGAAGTTTGCATATACGCTTCGAAACTTTGGATTCACAAACCTTGAGGTTGCGCCATATAGATGTCCTCATCTAGGCGACCGTTTAAGAAGCGCTTTTACATCCATTTGCCATATCTCATAGTCATAGTACGTGACTATGGCTATAAGAATCTAATAGCTCTAATATCCGCTATGGGAGAAAATGTCTCCTCGTAGTCTAACCCATAGGTTTGAGTATAACCTTGAGCTACAAGACGAGCTTTATAGGTGTGTGCATTGCCATCCATGTCGGTCTTTATCTTAAAGAGCCACTTACTTCCAACTACCTTAGCATTTGGAGGTAAGTCAACCTCTATCGAGACTTCGTTATCTTTCATGGATTGCATTTCCCATTCATTGCAACTCGCCATTTTTCCTTTTCGGGACTCATCATGGCGACTTTATAGTTAGCGAGTTCACCAAGATCCCCTAACATATTTTCCTCGCCTTCTACGTTGAGACATAGGATTTCAGTGCACGCGTAGCCCTTGCGAGATCTACGAATGGGAACCACTTCAATCTCGGGTGGAACGCCCGGACTTTCGGGTTCTACTTGAGGTTGGCTAGTGTTTTCGAGAAGGTGTTGTATCTTCTTGATCATCTTCCGGATCATAAACTCTCCCATTGAATTCATGAGATATGAGATCCTTTTCAAGAAAGTCTCCATACCTAGCAACAATTACTTTGTTTCGGTGGAAAGTAGAAGTAGTAACCCATAGTTTCCTTTGGGTATCCTACGAAGACACACTTAACAGATCTTTGTTGCGACTTATCGCCAGAGTCACGTTTAACAAACGCCTCACAACCCGGACCTTTAAGTAAGACAAGTTAGAGGTTTCCCATACCACACTTCATAAGGAGTCTTATCAACCTTCTTAGTTGGAACCATATTCAATATGCGAGTTAGTTTCAAAGCATAATCCCAAAAGGATAAGGGAAGAGTTGTAAGATTAAACATTGATCGCACCATGTCTAACAATGTACGATTCCTTCTCTCGGATACACCATTTTGTTGTGGAGTATATGGAGATGTGAGTTCTTGGACAATACCACACTCGACTAGATAATCTTTAAACTCTTGGCTTAAATATTCACCACCTCTATCGGATCGAAGAGCTTTAATCTTCTTTCCTAGTTGCGGTTCTACTTCACTCTTAAAACCTTAAATGTTTCAAAGACTTCATGTTTATGTTTAAGTAAATAAACATAACCATAACGATCGAAATCATCGGTAAAGGTTAAGAAGTAGCTAGCACCCTTTCTTGACACATGTCTTAGTGGTCCACATATCGTCGGTATGTATCACACCAAGAAGATCGAAGCCCTTTTCTAAACTATTTGTAAAGGTTTCTTGGTCATCTTCCCGTATATGCAAGATTCGCATTTATCAAATGATTCATCATTGATGTCTTGCAAAAGCCCATCGTGTTGCGGTTGTTGCATGCGTTTCTTGCCTATATGAGCAAGTCTACAATGCCAAAGAAATAAAGAATCCAAATCACCTTTGATTCTTTTATTATTGATGCTAAAGATGCAATTATTTTTATCAATCATATTATCATGCAAATCAATTTCAAACACACCATTTCTTGGAATAACATTAAAGTAAAAACACCATTTAAAGAAACCGAAATTCCATAATCGGTAAATGTATGAATAAAACCAATATCTTTTAACAAGGAAATGAAACGACACCCCTAACAATGGAAGGTGCGTAATGACAATCGTTTAATGCGATTATTAAACCCGAAGGTAAAACTAAATCAAGCGTGCCTATAGCTTCAACGATCGTGCATGTGCTCCATTACCCACGTGCGGTATTGTTGTCCATAGGCAAGCTTCCTTGCTCCTCTAAGTCCCTGCGATTGTATTACATATGTGAATACCACATCCGATATCATATACCCAGAATTTATTTTATGAGGAAAAGCAAATAATTCTATCATCAAAAGTACACAAGCACGGCCACAGTGCGGTATTTTATACCTCTTATTGCGCAACTCATCAAGGCACGGTGGACAATTCCTCTTCCGATGTCCAACCTCGTTGTTGATGACAAGCCGATCCTCTTGATTCTCACGCTTTTGGGAGGGTACTTCTTGGGTTCTTGTTGATAAGTCATAACTTGTTTTCCTTATCAACTTTACCCTTACCTTTCCCTTTCTTGTTCGCTAGCGGCTTATTAGGCTTAGAAATTCTACCCTTACGGATGGTCAAAACCGCGGTGTAGAGGCCTTCTTGGGCAAACCTTTTCGTAATCAATGAGCATTGCATGTACCTCATTGTTGTCTTCCCGTGCAATGCATATTATAATTCACGCTAAACCATCAAATTCCTTGTTAAGGGATCCATTGATCGAGCCAATTTGTATGTCATTAGGGTAGACATAGTTCAAACGCCCAACCGGTCCATGTAACTCATCATTTCCGAGCGTTGGCCATGTGTTTCCCTTCTCCTTGCTTGCAACTATGAAGAGCATCAATCAAGTCATACTGACTCTCTGATCATGGGCTTTTCAAACAACCTTTGCAATTCTTCCGGCATGAGATTAGGAAGTAATTCTCAAATTGCTTTTGCAAGCTTGAGTTCATACTACCGAGCATAATGCAGCGACCTCATTATACTTGTCATACTCGGATTGCCATGCGACTCGTGCTTCAAATAGTAGCATCACCGCAGTTCGAGGAGGACAAGGCGAGTCAAATAATTGAGTCTTTTGGCAACCCTCAAGACAATTCGAGTTGCCGATACCAATCATTGAAATTCGCGCTACGGTCAATTCTCTCGATCAAACATAGATTTGAGCAGCGAGGCTAGTGTAGTAGATTCACTTGAGCCATTTCTACGAAATAAAAGTTCAAAAGTTAGTACTTTCGATAAGAAAACATTCAAGAAAATAAAATACCCTTTGGTCAATATTCATATTAACCATAGTATTTTCCTTGAATATTGGATCCTCATTATCATAGTTCCACCACATCGGTTAATCGCTGGTGGTGAAAGTATAGAATAGTGTCGTTGAAAAGCGATAATTGACAAACAAGTTTTCAATTCCAAAATTTATGGGATTTACAATTTTGCCAAAACAATTAATGCAAAACGTAAGCATGTTTTATCTCATCTTATGCCTTAAGTTATAGGTCTCACTAACTAACTTAATTAAGTTGTCTAATTTAGAAAGCGCAAATCATAAAGGCGAGGTCTCACACAACAAAATAATTCACTTTCGTTATTGTAATCTAGATCAAGGTCTCACATAACTAAATTACAATTTCAAGTGTTTCATATCATTAGATGGCATAAACTTAAATTTAAAGGGTACAATTTTGACGTGTAATCAAACTTATGTATAAAGAAGCATGCATACAACTTTATAACATAAAATTTTCGAAAAACTTACATAAAGATTTTAATTGCTAAGATTGAATTCTACAAAGTTTTAATCGATGCGTTGAGAAACTTACAACTTTGCACTAAGATGCTTCGTACATAGAATGGTTATACTAGGTAGCTCCAATCGAACTCACGGGGGGAGAGGACCGGTAAGCTAAAGGCATAACCTTAGACATCCATTCGGTGAGGACTGTGCTCACTTCTTAAATACCCTTTATAGTTTGTTCTAGTGGGTGAGCCGTTCTAACCATTTAGTACGATCGCATCAATCGATTAAAAGTTCAAGAATAATTCTTAGATAACAAATCAATTTCGCCATTATTTAGTCCATTTAATTTTCTATTCATAAAAACCCTTTTGCTTACTAACATGTCAAACAATATATAAACAAAAAGCATTTTAATAAAATTAAACACACTCAAATAATATAAACATATGACAAAACAATTTTAACATATGTAAAACAATTAGCCACATGCATAATTATTTCAATAAACTCTAATAACAATTCTAGGCGTAAATAAATGCATACATTAACTAGGACTTTCATCTCGCAAGGTAGATGAGCCACATACATCGACAAGTCGATTGCGTAAGCCGAAGTTAATAGTATACCAATTAGCACATAACGAATTTTATTAGTTATAATTGAGGTCTTCCCCAATTCAATAATTATTAAATAAATAAGACATGTGTGTATCACTTAACAATTAATCAATAAACAATAAACAATACTCCATGGCAAAACATGCATGTTCCACCATGGATTCCGCATAACAATTATCACCCAAGATACGCATATTACATGGCACATAACAATTATTCATTAATTAACCACATAAAATAAGCGTGCAATCCTAGGGTTTCTACAAGTTTTACAAAATTAAAACCTAATTAAATAAATTTAGGGTAATCGACCCATAATAAATAAAATTAGGGTTTCAATTCAAAACCCTAGAAACCATAAAAGCATGCATATAATCATAAAGATTCAATTTTATGTGTTTGGTAATTAATTACATCATATTAACGACTCGTGATGCCTTGTTGGGATTTTATACTCATAACAATTATATATAAAACAAATAACATCATCAAAGCATGCGGTGAAGTAAATAGGAATAATACATGTAAGTAATTAACCAAACAAGAAAGTGCGTGCCTTTAGCAATTCAAGAATCAAGCGTTGATTAAACAAGAACCAAAACCCAAAACCCTAAATTAGGGTTTATATAAATCGACCCAACAAAGAAATCGACCACCAAGATTCACTAGCTCAAGCGTGCTTGTCCTTCGTTCTTGTACACACGTACTAATAGCGATTTGATGTGAAAAACTAGTTTCTTTTTTTTTTTTTGGGTAAAGGGGAGTAATCCTACACCCTGGTAAATATATTAACCAAATAAACGTTTAAGTACAATGGATATGAGTGAAATCCCATATCTCAGCCCGTTACATAGGCATAAAGCTTACATAACAAGATACTTCCTATTTTCTAAACAAGAAAACAAACCACTACTCAAATGATAACATAGGACTTAACGAAAGAAAGTTACTTCCTAGGACCTTGAAACTCTGTGCCATACATGGCATTAAAAGCATCCAAATTCCCCGGAAGATCACGAACTTGTTTCGCATAGTCATCATAGTCATAGTCATCATACTCATCTTCAAACTCTTGGCCACCACCAAATATATTAGCAGACTCATCAAATGGGTTAGCAACCACCTCATCTTCAGAATCAGAATCCACGATCTCTCCCACTTTAGAAAAAGGGTTAACTCTCTTAGAAGGCGTGGCGGGCGAATACAAGAATCACTAGTTTTAGGAGCCCCACCCGATTCCATGTCTTTCAAATCACTCACTAAGTGGTTCTTGCGATGCGAGAACACATCGACTTATCATCATTAACTTCCATTGTACTACCAGAATCCACATCCTTATTGGTGTCATTTGAATAAAAACCAGACGCATCCGAAGAAAGAGCATCAAACTGGTTAGATATAGAGATCTTAGGTCCACTCGAACTAGCCACTTCAGGAGCATTCTTCTTAGTTACTTCCACTTTCTTTGGTTCAAGATGAGTCTTTTTGGGTTGATATTGAAACTGCTTACCCACAACAGGTTTAGTAAACCCTCCTTGATCTGGAACAATAGACCCACCTTACTTTCCCTTTTTCTTGTTATTAACCGTGTTGAAACCATCATTAACACGCTTAGAAGGCTGAGCAGGAGGTTCAACAACTTTAGGACATTCAATAGGAGTATGACCAAAAATCATACATTTATCACAATGAGGTGGTTTCCACTCATATTCAACCCGTATCTTCTCAATAGTCGAACCCGATCCATCAAGTAACGGTATCTCAACAGTAAGGCTATCCCTAAGCACCTCATCCGACTTCACTTCAATCATGCATCTAGCAAAACTACTACCCCATGAGTCCTTGCACATTTGGCTAGTGAAAGCATCTAACCTTTTGGGAGTGCCTATCAATGTGGCAAGGAGACTAAGACCATCATCGAAAACATAGCAAGAGGAACATCATGGAATTTAACCCACCGGGATGTTGGTCAAATCCTCCTTTAGTAAGTTGGTGTTCAATGTCCATGGTTTAAGAATAATAGGTACATTTCTAATCAACCAAGGACCGTTCTCAATAACATCATCAACACCTTTCTTGAATTGAATTTAAAAAGAAGAACCCTTTGCATTCATCATTACCTTTTGTATACCAAACTTTGCCCATGCATTGCGTACAATGTAATCAACAATGGGAAAAGCAAGTGGTTGACCAAGGAAATACCCATACAGTATTCTCAAACCTCAATTCACCTCTTCAACCACTTTCATCGGGACAGAAAGATCCACACCATTTGCTTTCTTATTACCTTCCAACCTACGAAAGTTTGACGTTTGTTGTTTCTTAGGTTCAGCAGAAGTAACACCAGCATAAGATGTAGATGGTTGTTTCGAAGCACCAACATTATTAGGACTACTAACATTAGAATCCCTAGGAGCACTCGAATAATAACCAATAGCAGCAAGCATCTCCTGTAGCTCCTTTTGTGACTGCGGCACCTTAAGATGTTCATATGGATTAGCCGTAGTAGAAGTAGCAGCATCCAGTGTCACAGCTGGTTTTAATGGTTGCCCATCGTCACCCATAAGAACAAGTTTTCCATCAAATATTTGTTTTTCAATAGCGCGAATTTTCAATAGAGTATCATGGCCCTCAGGCGTGTCATGACTAGGTACATCATGACTAGGGCACGAACCAAGTGAAACCGGCTCCACTTGTCCATCAGTACAAGGGCGACTCCCCTCTTGTATACCCTTAGATCGTTGCATGTGAGCAGACAAGTCATCAACATTAACATTCATGTTACTTGCGTTGCCGTCACTGTTAATGCCTAGACGTGATATAGGAATAGTCTTCTCTCCCAAATTAGACATCAAAAAAACTTAAAAACCCAACACCAATCTATAATCAGACTAACACAAAGCTGCCAACCTGCTTCAAGAAGCCGAGTAAAACCCTAGTAAAAACTAGGGTTTATAGAACATTAAACCACGTTACTAACCCATAAAAACGATCAGTTGAATTTTATGTAGTGATTGCCGTGAAGATAAGAACCCTACGTTGCGATCACACCAAACCCTAACTCAGCGATTAAGAAAAGACCCAAATCGATTTAACCAGAAGACGAAACCCTATCAAATCAAAAGCAGCGCACAACACAAGATCGGACAAAGTATGATCAGGCTTGGACGGATTAGCTAGATGAATTAATAAAGAATCGGTTTAGGAAAATAAAAAAAACGATAAGGGTATTAGGTTATCGCCAAATCGCCAGAGCGAGGAGGGAGAGTTTCACTCAAAATCTTGTTTTAGGTGAACCACAAATAAAACCAACACTTGTATCTTTGAGTTAAGCAAAATAAAAAACCCTTGGGGTGAGGGTGTTTCGACCGCCACACAAAGAGGAGAGAGGAGAGGAGAAATTAGGTTATTGGTGATCCAAGATTAAGTTATGAATGAATACAAGGGTTTGTATTTATAGGTAACTTAACTTGATGACCAAGTTTGTGTGTGATTGGGTTTGGAACCCAACCGATCGGCCAAAGTATCCCCAAAGGGTTCTAGAACTTTCCGACTTCTAATTTCATTCTTAGTCCTTCTAGTTAATATTTAACGACCGTTAACCAAACCTCGTTAATTATTTAACTATCGTTATGTTTTATTTAGTGACTAATAATTAATAATAATAACGTTTATATATATTAATTATGTACATCAATTCTCATACGTAATGTGTGCAATCCGAAGTCTCGAGTTCGAATCCGGACATCGTATATTTAAATATCCATAAAACCTTTCAATAACTTATACTTGAAGATTTTATCAAAACTACATAAAATAAACAAATAAAAAAATCTAATCATAATGCGTGAGGGCGGTCGTGAGTTTCCGGATGCCCTAGGCGAGCCAACATAAATGCCCTTGTAAGCGAACAACATATTATATGTTAAGGATTTTGAACCTAGTCAAGCTATGCGGCTCATCAACAAACCTACTTTAATTTGATAAACAATATATGTTACAATTATAAGGACATAAACTTCAAATTACAAGTTTGAAAAGTTGAGAATAACATACTATAGATTGCAAGAAAATTGAAACTTTTGAACA